>JAOVVB010103481.1:0-12990 GCA_028570985.1 Heterobranchus longifilis | reverse complement strand
TTTCTTTCTTTCTTTCTTTCTTTCTTTCTTTCTTTCTTTCTTTCTTTCTTTCTTTCTTTCTTTTTTTCTTTCTTTCTTTCTTTCTTTCTTTCTCCCCTCTGCTCTCTTCTCTTCTGACAAACAGTGACAGTGTCTGTCTGGCTCTTTCAATTCATGCTGATAACTTCATTAGTATAATAGCGTTAATGATACCAGAGCAGCTGATAAAAGCTCTGTTTTCAAACCTTATTAAAGTGATTAAAGATGTGGTTTAAAAACATGTACTGTAGAATTTAATCACAAATATGGTGAATAACAGAGGCTGTAAAGATTTCCATTATATCAAACCCCAATGGCATCAGCCATTCACTGTATGCACTCTGTAATTCCCTTTTTATGTGTCAGATTTAATCGGTAGGCTACTGCTGGAGTCCGCCTTTCCTATACTGAATTCACATGACATACCCACACACACGGGATTCACAGGAAACAATTCATTGATGCCGGACATGATATGCGCATTAATGTGAAAAAAAAAACAAACCTCCAAAAGTCCTCCAAACCATACCACCACATATTGAGCATATATATGAGCATTTTCCATCATCATCAACGTCATTGACATTGTGAAAGGTCACAGTTTGGTTAAGTTTAGGCAAGAAAACTACTTAAGTCCATACCGTGCTGCGTTTAGTGTCACTTCATGTCTGTCCATTTCTCCATCTTTTAAACTCTCTTCCTCTCCTGTGCTGTTTTTTTCTTCTCTTTATCTTTTCTTTACTGGGGGCAGTTCAGCCATTAACCATGAATCCAACATTTTTGCTCCAAATATATTACATTAATTGTAGAAAGAGTAACAGGAAGCTAAAGTTTTGTTGTTTTGCCACAGCTGAAGTTAAATTTACTGGACTGCTTTCTGCGGAGTGATTGACGTGCATGGTGCCCTTAGCAACAGTCTGTTTTACATAGCAACGGTCTGCTGATGATTGTCTGCTCTTTGGAAATAACAGACCTTGGAATGTGGTGATTAACCACAAACTGCTTGCTCAGTAAAACTCTGTCATCTGTAAATGTGTGCATCTTTTTCTCTCTCCGTGCAGGCGGCTGTACATTTGAGGAGTCATACAGCAGCTGTGGGTACAGCGTTTCTCTGGGAACCAATGGATTTACCTGGGAACAAGTCAACTCCTGGGAAAAACCCACCATGGACCCTGCCCTGCCTACTGGTAGGTCTCTACAGTATATATGTCTCTCTGTGTTTCTATATATTATCTTGTCCAGAAAACTTTATTGATCACCCATCAGATGTTTGGACATCACAACCGGAGCTGGTTCTTTTTGGTGGTGCCCCTATTTCTCATTAGCAATATTTTACATTCTTATGACGGGAATTGGGACATCGTATAGCAGGAAGAATGAGAATCCACATACAATCCAAACCAATAGTTATTATGTGTTGGGTGTGTAGTCTTTACAGGTTTAGCCATTTTAAAATCTGATCCCAACTTCAGATTCTGACCAATCCGATTACATTTTGCAGGTTGATTAAGGGCCTGTCCACATGTATCTGGGTATTTTTGTAAACGGATACTTTCCTCTCCGTTTTGGCCTCTCATCCACATGTAAACAGAGCTTTACGTCATTAAACAGATATTTTTAAAAATGCCTTCTAAAGTGAATAGACAGTAACCAGGAGATTTTTAGAAACGATGACATCATTTCCTTAATTTGTGCATGCCCAGTGTTGCTTTGTGTAATGAGCATGAGCCAGAAACATCAACAACAGCTATGGCTACATGCTAACAGCTAACGGCTACCAGTAAGCGGTACGCTAAGCAGCAACTTTACCTCCACGTCCATGAGTCACGTTTCAGTTTCTCCACAGCACCTTGGACCGTGTACCAGAAAGATAAACAAAATGATTTGCTTTATTGTTTTACTATTGTTTGATCTGTTTTTATCTATGAAGCTAAAGTTAACTGTCTGCTCAGATTCTTCTTCTCTGGTGTTTGACGTGTCGTAGCCTTTATCGCCCCCTGCTGACCCGGCGAGTGTTTGGAGTGTTTATGTGTTCTAATGTGGACGCAGATATTTATCAAAATGAAGGTTGTGTGGATAGAATTGTTTTTTTAAACAGGGGAGAAAAAAATCAGTTCATAAAAATACCCAGATACATGTAGACAGGGCCTAAATCAGAAATGACAAAACAACTAAAGGTATCCACTCACTCACATGTTTTGTCCCTTTATTTTTGTTGCAAACCATATATTCAAAGTGGTAGGATACAAGTTTTAAATACAGTGGGAGGAAAGGGTTAACACGCTAACTTCTCTGTACGTCTCCTTCTGTCCGTCTGAGTTGGCAGACTGATGTAACTCTGTAGATCTTGACGTGACCCCGGCTGGGTCTCTCTGTCCGCCTGTCAGACGCCAAATGGCAATCAGACGTCCCGTCTATCCATCTCATTCTCTCACACACTTCTGCCCTTTTGCTCTCTCTCTCGCCCACTCTCTCACACACACACACACACACACACACACACATGCTTGTCCCCCGCGCTCTCCCTCTTTCACACTTTCTGTCTCTTGCATTTCTCTCCCTCCGTCTGTCTCGAGTCACCTTCTTGTCCTCTTTCAATTCACTTATTTGACTGACATGAGTGTTTATCAGAATTTCACACGCCAGTAAGGGCATTCTCCTTATTTCTTTCTTTTTCTCTTTCAAACTGGATAAATCTGCCACAATGTTGAATATGTTGTTTATATCTAACACAGTCTGGATTAAGCCGTTGTTGTTTCGAGGGTATGATATGATATATGACAGGAAAGGGTCTAGTTGTGATCAAACTGATTCACGTTCTCACATTCAGACTCTTGGTCAGGACCTCATTTTTCAACATGCAGGGTTGAACACATGGTTAACATTGTGAATTCAAATTTTTTAAAAAAAGCTACTTGGTTTGGTTTAGTATGTTTGTTGTGTAACTTAACATACGTTACGTAAGTTAAAATAAGTCAATGTTGACTTTTGCTTTCACATGGGACACAAACAGCGGTCTCCTGAGTCCAAATCGCCAGAACAAATGTTGGCATTGTACTTTTCTGCAAACCACAGATATGTTACATTTGTATGTTTCATATGCAGTGGTGCAGTGGTGCAGTGGTTAGCACTGTCGCCTCACAGCAAGAGGGTTCTTCTGTGTGGAGTTTGCATGTTCTCCCTGTGTTAGCGTGGGTTTTCTCCGGGTTCTCCGGCTTCCTCCCACAGTCCAAAGACATGCAGGTTAGGTCAATTGGTGACTCTAAATTGCCTGCAGGTGTGAATGGGAGCATGAATGGTTGTCTGTCTCTATGTGTCGGCCCTGTGTGATTGACCGGTGACCTGTCCAGGGTGTAGCCCCGCCTCTCGCCCCAATGTCAGATGGGATTGGCCCCTGTGACCCTCTAAACAACAAGCTTACAGATAATGGATGGAATGAGAACAGTCTCCTGTTCTAAATTGTCTCTGAGTTGAATGTATTATCTGAATCTTGAGCATTTTTAAACAAATGTGTATGTTTTTGGGGTAAATAATCAACTGCTATTTGGCACTGGATCTTTTCCAGGTGAGTCATAACGAAAACAAACCTCAACAAACAGAAGTTGACTTGAGGTGGTTCTGGCCTTGGATCAGTGCATTCTCTAAAAGTCAGAGACATTTTAAAATGCCACCAACAAATCAGCCTCAGCTTAAGTAATTCACTGTAGCATTACTTTTCAAGTAAACAAGCCCAGCCTGCATACACACTCAACTCTAACAAATAGTTTTGGCATGCAGAGCCACCACAGTGATGCCTCTGTCAAATGCAAGTACAAATTAATGTTGGCTAGAAAAGGGTGGTCCCACAACTGCTCGCTAGTGCCTCTTAACAGACGGGTAGAAGAAAAGCTTTGTTTACTCTGCTGTATGTGGTTTAGAATAAAAAGGGAACAGATCTTCTTCTGGGAGTGGACGCCCTGGGTCTGCACATCTACGAGCCGGACAACAGGCTGACACCCAAGTGCTCCTTCCCTTGGAATGAGATCCGCAACATCTCGTACAGCGACAAGGAGGTGGGAGAATCTGCTGTTGTTCTTCATGATAAAGACTGGTGGGACAGGACTTCCAGAGCTACATATAGGCGATCATTTAGTGTCATCATTTATTGATTGTTTCAGTTATCCAAGTTTGAGAGCAATGATATCATTTTCAATAATGTGATATTGATTTTAAAGATTTTGCCCAGCCTTACCCAAGAGATGTGTCTTTTTCTTTTGTGGTTTGATAATAAAAAAAAGATCTGGTATTCTTGTCTCCTCAATGTTTAGTTTACCATCAAACCTCTGGACAAGAAAACCAATGTTTTCAAGTTCAACTCTTCACGGCTAAGAGTCAACAAGTTGGTGAGTTCAGCTGAGATGCTCGAAGTTGTTTTGGCTGTGCTAGTAAATATTGCTTTCCCACCATGTGTTTTGGTATTTTGACCGATAGTTTGTTTTGTTTGTCTTGTGCAGATCCTCCAGTTGTGTATAGGGAACCATGACCTGTTCATGCGCCGGCGGCGGGTGGACTCGCTTGAAGTCCAGCAGATGAAGTCTCAGGCCAGAGAGGAGAGGGCCAGAAAACAGGTACTGATCATGGAGAGACAAAGAAGAGGGTTTGATCTTGTCAGTAGCCAGGTTTCTGTCCAAATGTAGTGCAAGGTTCAACCAAAATATCAGTAAAAGAAAATGCAAATTAACTCATGTTTCCATCCTCTACTGGTTTGTAAAACATTGTGAGTTGGACACATGAAGATAAACAGCTGCTGCAGTACGGTGCTATTAAAACACTGCAGAAGAACGAGATGACGTAATTACCTAGTTTCTGCAATATCTCGACTTTTTAGCAAATTTCCATCGTTTCGACTCTTTCTGCTCAAATTGAATGAAGGTGAATGGAAACACACGTCGTGACAAAATGCATTCTGTCCAGCCACTCTCACACTATCATACAAGGGAGGGAATGCAAGCACCCAAAAATGCAAGGACACTGCTTTGTTAATACAAAAAAGTTCCTTTGTAAACTTCTTTATTTACAACAAAACAGACTGCCCTGATGTTTTTTCTCTCTGGTCTGATGCTGTTGATGTGTTCATCAGGTGCACCTGCTTCGTGATTTTCTTTTCCCATTTTCACTTTGTCCATTGCATTTTCATCTATATATATATATATATATATATATATATTCCATCTTTTGTTTGTTCTGTTTCTTTCTTTCTTTCTTTCTTTCTTTCTTTGTCCACATTTCCACTCATTTTCCCACCATATCATCTCTTCTTTGTCCTCACTCCACCTGTCTGTGGTTCAGGTAGAGAGGCAGCGTCTGCAGAGGGAGAAGCAGCTGCGGGAGGAGGCAGAGAGAGCCAGGGACGAGCTGGAAAGGAGACTGATGCAGCTGCAGGACGAGGCTCACATGGCCAACGATGCGCTGGTAAATCCACCATTTTTGTTGGCTCTCTCACATATAAATAGTAAAATGACCTACATTTATGTTGATTTCTTTTGGCTGGATGATTATTATGAATAACTTGAGTTGTGCTTCAGAAAGGGAACCTTTTTTTTTTTTAGCAGATTTTATTTGGCAAACTTGGGAGAGAAGCCAGAATATTTTGTTTGAGACTGAGCTGTAGAACAACCTTTTGTAGTAAAACGAAATGTAATGTTTGATAAATAAATGTTGGTGTCTTGTAAACCCATGAGGGTTAGACACTTTGTGTGCATGACACAAAGATAAAGAAATCAATCAATCATATACGGCAGGTTTCAGAACAAAATATTTCACACCATTTTCACTTCCTCCCACTGTTTCTCATTGTCATTTACTCATTCTTCCCCTTCATTGTCTCTCACTGTCTCTCTCCTCTCCATCAATCTCCCTCGCTCCTTTTGAATTCATGCACATCCCTCCCTCCACACCTCTCTTTCCCCTATTTATCGCTGCACACATTTTCATCTCTCACTCCATTTCTCTTTCTTTGCTCCGTTTCCCCATTTCTCCCTTCCCATTTTCAACTTTTCTTTCCTCCTTCTTGTGTTTGCCCTTCCTCCTCCTCTCTCTCTCTCTCCTCCCATTCCTCTCCAGCTGCGTTCGGAGCAGACGGCGGACCTGCTGGCTGAGAAGGCCCAGATCGCGGAGGAGGAGGCTAAGCTGCTGGCCCAGAAAGCTGCCGAGGCCGAGACAGAGATGCAACGCATCAAAGTGACTGCCATCCGTGGCCAGGAGGAGCGGCGGCTCATGGAGCAGAAGATGCTGGAGGCAGAGATGCTGGCCCTCAAGATGGCCGAGGAATCGGAAAGGAGGTGGGGAGAGGAGGAAGAAGTAGAGTTTACAGCCATCCGTGATGCACTGAATATGATTCTGATCCAGCTTTGGCCGCTATGTGGCTTCGTCAACACATGCTGTGTCTCAATTTGCGTACTTCTGTATTGACGCTCGCTATTTTGAGCATAGAGCGTTCAAACTGAGAAGTGTGGCAAAATATCAACGGTCGCCATCTTTGCTACTACGGACCACCAACATATTTTAAAACTTGTGAAAATGGAATGCGAGGAAGCTGCAGCGGTTGTGATTGAAACTATACATGTGTTGTTGTTTTTTTTTTTTTAGTAACTACCACTATACTGTAGTCAGATAGTGAGAAAACAAGCCGGTATATATTTTGGCGGGCAACAACAGGTGGTGGTAATACTCGGCCCGGTTGCATTTCACCATTAAAAAGAATAATACCTGGTTCCCACGGGTCCTTGAAATCCTTGAACGTTTTTGAAAAATAGACATAAATAGACATGGGCCATTGAAAGTGCTTGCATTTATATATTTTGTGCAAGAATAGAAATTGAAATTCTTTTACGTTCCGCTGACTTCATGTGTCTCCCGTAGTTGCGTCATTGTTTCAGAAATATTGTTTAAAAAATTCTTAGTGTTGTAAAAGTAATTAACCTTGATCCGTGTCTCAAAACCCATGTTGGGTCCTTGAATTGGGCCTTGAAAGTCCTTCAAAAGTCCTTGAATTTGCCTGATAAACCCTGATAATAAAAAGAGGCTGTCAAATTCTGCAATCATATTTTCCGTTAAGTGTATAACGACGGTGTGCGATTTGAGACAACACTACTCTGTCGAAATTTCCGCTCTACGCAAAGTACACACAGTATTACTTACTACATGTAAATGTACTAACGGAAGTATCTGAATTGAGACACAGCAACAGTCTCTCTCATACCCAAATTCTCTTTCTTTGTATCCGTCGCACACACACTCACATGCGCAACATGCATCAGTTTTTAGATCCTTAAATAACTTCTCCCCACATCTTACTTACTTTCCAAGAGTTTTTTTCCCCCTTTATTTGTAATGCATCGCACTGAGGCACCTGTATTACAGGAGCATCAAAACACAGTTCCTAAATAACCTCCTCAACTCATGAGCCTCACAAATGTTTTTGAGTCACTATGCTGTTCAAGGTGCACAAACACGTCGCTGCATTTCAGTTTGCTCAGCAGCACAGAAGTCAGTCGATATGCTGTGAGCGTAGAGCTCGGTACCGCAGCAGCATTCCAATTGCCCGATCAAAGAACTTCTAACTAGTTTAAAATCATTTAATTTTAAAGGCTTTGTTCTTGCACTGCAGCTGAAAGGCAGGTAATCATGCAGTTACAGCCACACTGCTGCACACAGAAGGAGAAGGGGGAAAGCTTTTGTTCAGCAGCTCTGCTCCGGTCTGAGGTGCAGCAGTTCATTTGTGCTGGTTAAATGTTAGCAGTCGTATCGATTGATGGTGAGAGTCCCGATCACACAGTCTGTCTTACTACATATTGAAGCTCCACTGTGAGTTTTATACGTGCCTTAAAAAGTAATTTTGTCAATTCTGTTACATCCTAGAGCGTTTCAAATCCAGAATTTATAACATGGTTCATACAAAGTCTTGAATTTTAATTTTAACTGTTGTGTTTTTTTCAAGATTAGGGATGTGCTTGAATTTGAATATACTCCTTGAAAAATGCTTAATTTTCTAAATGATTTGGTGTTTCATCGACACAATCACTCATATAATCTCATGTAAATCAAAACTCTTTTTATATTCATGGTTTCCACGGGTCCTTGAAATCCTTTTAACCCAAACCACAATCTTTTTATAAACCTCACCTTAGTTCTGTTGCCGAACCACAAGTAGTTTTGTATCAATTCACAAAGGTAACAGGGTGTTAAAAACACAAAATCGTAATCCGTGAGGAAAAACTTTCCCTCGAAACGTAATTGAGAATGCAGTGTAGTTGAGACGGAGTTGCCCGCAGTTGCATCATCGTTTCACGCACCAGCCTGCTAGTAATGAACGGTAATGAACCTTGATCCCTGTCTCAAACTGTGCCGTGTTTGGGCCCTTGAATCTGAGGGAAGTGGGCCTGGAAATTCCTTGAAACGTCCTTGAATTTGATCTTTAACAAGGTGTGGGAAGCCTCAGTATTTGAAATGAAACGACCCCGTTGTCATATTTGTTTGTTGTCTCCTGGATTTATTTATTTTAATATTTATTATTTATTTTTCGGAAATGCATTTATAGTAACAATTTAGATGTGATTATAAAGGCTTTGAGAGTCTGGACATTTTTGGTTTCGGTACATTGAAAGTGCTTGAATTTTACTCGTCAAAGGCTGTACGAGCCCTGTTATAATATCTATATATAATATATTTTAATATATTTAATATAATATATTTTTGGAGGTATAAGGAGATGAATTGATGAGTGATCCCTGATCAGCACTGCTGACATGCCAATCCATTGTAGCAAAGAACTTAAGTCGTTTTCATAATAAAAATAGTATACATAGATACTAAAAATATCACTTCACAGCCTCTACTTCACAATTTATTAGGCAATCAGTTCAAATGGGCACCATTAACCACTTACCTGTAACTGTAATTTCTGGATGAGTACTTTCTGCACGGGAGAAATTTAAACCTGTGGCACTCAGCATGTAAATGACTGTGTCCACTCAAACCCTTGAGGCACACAGCTCCCCCACATCAACGAGCAGCTGCTGAGTGTAGGAACACAATCAAAAGAAATGTAATCACATGCATATAACATTCTTACATCTCCGTGTGCAAACTCGACGGTGGAATAATGGAGTCAGAAATGACACATTGATCACCTGGGTAATAACAAAGTGACATTCCTGGCTCGTCGAGTGCCGACGTACCGATTATGTAAGATAATTCTGGATTCAGTTTAGATAATTCTGTCTCCTTTGAAGGATTGCGAGGTGAATTAAAGTATTAACTGCATCCGTTTGTCCCTCAGGGCCAAAGAGGCTGAGCAGCTGAAACAGGACCTGCAGGAAGCCCGGCACTCGGAGCGCAGGGCAAAACACAAGCTGCTGGAGATTACCAGCAGGGCTGTCTATGCGGTAACGGATCTAGAACATACACACACATGTACTTATAACACACAAGTGTTTGTACTCACATATACTTAAAACACAGAAGTACATGTAGTCCATGACCCAAGATCAAACACGTAGACTGAAGCTATTAATTGATAGGTCCATGGCAGGAAATAAGTCAATGCTATTTGATTAATTAGGGACAATGCACAATTATTTTCATTATTGATTAATGGTTTGGTCCATAAAATGTCAGATCATGCTGATCACAATATCCTCGAGCTCAGTGATGTCTTTAAATGTCTTGTCTCGTCCCAGCAACAGGACAAAACCCAAAAATATCCAAGTCACTGTTATATAAGACGAACAAAAGCAGCACATCCAGCACACATTTGAAAACCTGGAACCGTTAAATGTTTGACGTTTTTGTTGTGTGTGTACCAATTAATTTTCTTTCAATCAACAATTCAATTAATTTTGCAGCTCTACACATTAATAAACATTACTGTAAATGTAATGTAATTTACATGACTGAACATGCCATTTTTCATCCATAGTCCCTGGAGACATGTTTTAATATCCCTTAACAAATCAAATAAATATCACCAACAATAGGAAAACTGTTGTGTTATTGGTCAGATAAAGTGAAGCGATTCCAAGACGTCACTGTGGCCGGTGGTAAATTATGACATTTCTTACTTCTTTTATATTTAAAGACAAAGATACATTCATTTATTCATTGAAAGTAAATAAAAAGATGAATCAATAATGCAAGCAGTTTAAAGTCACAGCCTTGCATAAAACAAATAATACACATATAGTATGCAGTACATGGATACACTCCCAATAAGGAATGAATGTACATGCAGGAGCACCCCACAGAAAAATACTGTGTCCGTCATTATTGGGATTATCAGCTGCAAACTGTTGGTATGGAAATGACTATATATAGCTTTAGCTTGACTGCTAATAGCTCACACATACACTCACACTCACACTCACACACACACACACCCCCACACACACACACACACACACACACACACACACACACACACACACACACACACCCACACACACACACACACTGAACAAGAGATACTTGCATAAGAACAGGCAGCACATAAGGCAGCCTACGCAAGAGCTTCCAACATGCTAAAAGCCCACACACTGTACATTCAGCTGCTTACACACATGTACACACACACACACATGTACACACAAACACACACACATACATATTGATGCTGGCAATCGATAGAGAACTACTCAGTGTAAGCTTATGAATGAAGGGCCTAAACACAAACACACTGGTGTGCAGACATAGAAAAGACATGCTGATACTGGATCTCCCTTATACAGTTATCAGCTCATGAAAACACATCTACACACACACACACACACACGCACAAGTACACATTATTTTCCGCTCCTATTTCTGCTGTTAAATTGCCTTCTCTGCTCGTACAGACCGTGTTTACATTGAATGTATTCACACTGTAGTTTATATTCTCATGACAACCAATGGATTTACATTTATATAGTGTATTAGGTCCAGTTCTTATCCTGCAGACTCCCGAGGTGACGTGGCCAATGCAGTTCAGACATTTGGACAGGATCTAAAAGCATATATTTGTGTGTTCATCTTTCTCCCCTTTCCTGTCGTGCAAACGTGAAAAGACCTTAACTTCATTTTGGTCAAAAATTACTTTTTGTCATTTTTGGAATAATAAATACCCGCTCTATCATGTAGACAAATACCCCGTGTTGTTGTTTTGTTGAAAATAGTGGGTTGTGTTAGCCTTAACTTCACTTAAGGTTCTCTGACGTAGAATACTTTGTTTACTCACAGACGACGTCACTGTTTCCTGCTCGTAGGTTACAGTGTTTTGACTCTGTATTCTGTGTCATACACTGAAGCATTACACGCAAACATCATACATTATACAGACTGAATAAAGAGGAAAGGTTTTGTTTTAATTCAATGCACATATTAGTTTACCCAATTTGGTCCTAATTATATAAGTTGATAATGTTCCATTAAAAGACAATCAAAGTAAAGTCATTAAACTACAAACTGATTGATTTATTCTTAATCTTATAATATTAAGCGGATAGTTTCATGATATATTATATTATACAGTACAGTATATTGATTACTGTAATCAACAGTAAATGGAAGTTAAGGCCTTTTGCCATGGCATGACCCCTTATTATCATAAAGACAATGCAAAAACTCACAATGAGTCACTTCCAAATAAGAGTTAATGGTCAAGTTTGAGCTCAAGATTTTTATGTAGATAAATCAAACAATCTACAATTAATTTAACTGGACACCAAAAAACTTTAAAGTCATTTTTCTTCAGTTCTACACTCTGGTGAATTAAGGTATTTTGTCTTTGTAGGGCAGTTTTCCTCTGTCCTTTTTTCTTCTATATCACTCCTGTTTCTTCTTTATTCTGCCCCATTTTCAGTTTGTATTTCCTCTCAATTTGTCTACATAGCCTCCTTTCCTCTAATCTCTTTTTCCATCTCCCCTCCTAGTCCCCTGGATTTCTGTCTGACAGCATGCCTCGGGACCTGAGCTTCAGCAGGGAGAACCTCAGCTTCGACTTTAAAGATACCGACATGAAACGCCTCTCCATGGAGATCGAGAAGGAGAAGTGAGTGGCCGGCATTACTCTGCTGATGCTGCCTGTTATTCTGGGCCACAGCAAAATTTGATTGAATTGTTACTTGGAGGAACACAATCACTTTTTTAATATGCACATTTTGATTCAGGAGTTCCGGTAGGCAATTAACCCTCAGCATTAGCTGTCACTGATGTCACTGCCAGCATTCAAGCTTTTTTTGTCTCTCCAGCTCCAGAGTGGAATAAATTACCCGGGTCTTTGTTGTCATGTAATTAGGTAAATTGGTTTTTAAAATAAAGGCAAGTGAGCAAAGAGATTTCAGGTCCAGGATTGGTGGGTAACTGTTCATAAGACTTGAAGAAACACTGCAATGGAACTGAGAGATACATTAAAAAAATTAAATAAATTGTGGCAATACGAGAATGGTGACCAGTGAGATTTTTACCAAAAGTGTCAATGTTTTTCCTTCTATTATTTCTATATTATTTCTTCTATTATTAGTTCTTTCACCACCTGCTATTATAGTTAATTGCACACAGATCCTTTAAGTTCTCTGGTATTACAATGGCATATATTAATACACTGATTCTAAAAATAGTACATTCTTCATAATTTGGTTTACCTGGAAAATACATTTTGAATAGAGATGGCAAACAAACACATTTTTTGCAGAGTTGTTATGTTAGAAATAACATGTAGTTAGAGAATATTGAAAATGGAAGTTAAATCAAAAAGTGGGTTTCATTTGTATTGCTGACTTGGAGAAGGTCTTTGCATAAGTTCATTTAGACTTAATTTTCAAAATGTTATATATAGATTTTCTTTTCTCCAAATCCTTGATTGATTAGGTTGTATAATACTTAGGGTTGCAAAATTCTGGGAATATTCAAAGTTGGAAACTTTCCATGGGAATTAATGGGAATATATGGGAATTAACG
>JAOVVB010103454.1:0-12991 GCA_028570985.1 Heterobranchus longifilis | reverse complement strand
GGAGGAGGAGGAGGAGGAGGAGGAGGAGGAGGAGGAGGAGGAGGAGGAGGAGGGCAGAGAGAGTTTTGTTCAGGAGTTTGGGGGGGAGCAAGAGACAACTCAGCTAAAAAAGAAAGAAAGAAAACTCCTCCCAAACACAGCAGAGTGAGAGGAGGGGCTGCTGGGTGCTCGCAAATCACTCCCCAGAGAGAGAGAGAGAGAGAAACGGGAGGGCAGGGCTTCTGATTGTGCAGCGCTACTTGTTGTTGCCTGTCTGAAGGAGTGTTTAGTCTTCCAGCCGGTCAGCAACTCATTCAAACAAACTATGAAAGGGAATACTTCTGATATCTAAAACTAAAAAGATAAATAAGAGCAAAGATCGGGGAAAAGGAGAAGAGGTCACACGGACAGGTAGGAGTGAGAGTGTGTGTTTATGTGAGCGTAGTGTAGGTGTGTGTGTGTAGGAATGTGTCGGTGAGACAGTTATCTTGATGGTCATCTTCTCCTCTGGATGCATTTTTATTCGTCTCTGTTTTTCCAGACTTTTTATTTTATCACCTGAAAGTTAAAAATAGACTATTTTCCTGTTTCTGTGGCTGCTGTATATTTCACCACTCTCTCTCTCAGCTGTCTCTCTCTCTCTCTCCATCCCCTTTGGTTGAATTGTTTACAGCTTGCAAGTGAGTTAGATTTGCTCGGGGACTTTTGAGCAATAAGTTCCCAAGGCGCTGGGTGTAACTGTGGTTGCTGCTGAGATTGGTGTTGCTAACTGTGGAAACCCCAGCAGGACATAATTACATGAAATATGACAGATAAGATCGAGATCTTTCATCAAGGTTTTCTTTTTTTGTTTACTTGTTTTTGAGTTAATGAGATCGCTCGTTTTAAGGTTTAGGTTAAGGTCACAACTAGGGCTGCACGATATGAGGGAAATATGAGATGTAAGATAATGTTGAATATTGCGATAATTATATTTCTTGCAATAAATAAACAGTATATCAGTTCTGACTTTCTGCTGCTTTCAGTATTCTGCTAAAATAAAAAACTGAAAGGAAGTTATTTCTGACATTATTTTATTGAATAAATGAACACAAATGGCACCATTTAAAAAAATTAATTAATTAATAAAAAAAATAAAAAAACGAATGACATTTTGAAGAGCAGTTTTCTACAGATACTCTCTTTCAACTAACTCAAAAAATGAGTGTCTTTTGCGATGTGTTTATTAGCAAGTTCATATCGCGATGACGATAAAAAAACGATATATTGTGCAGCCCTCGTCACATCTTTAAAGTTTTCTAGTAGTTTATTTTTCTCAGTCAAACATTGATATGATACATTATAGGTTTTGATACCACTGCAAAGATATTTAGATTTTCATAAATCATGTTTTTTTATTGTGCAATCAAGGGAATATCAATTAATTCATTCATTCATTTAATTTCTTTATTTATCTCGAACAGTTCATACAAATAATATAATATGTAGCATACAAAGGCTTAGCAAAAGAAAAAATAGAAAATTATAAAATCTGAGAGAAAAAAATAGAAAATCAGAACAAAAGAAAACGATTTCTCGATGATCTGTGTCAGCCATCTCCATGTAACAGCTAATACATTCAGTGAGTTCGAGAAGCTGGTGTTGGTTTATTCATTTTAAGAATGGCTGTTTTTGCAAATGTATTATATCAAATTTGGGAACGTGAAAATGTGAGTCTGTTATCAGTCATCGCTCAGAAACTTTGACAGGATGAACAGACTGAAACCTTTCAGTTATGAGAACACGTCTTTAAACAGCACGCTGCCCGAGATGATGACAGGCAGACAAATCTGTGTCTGTGTGTGTGTGTGTGTGTGTGTGTGTGTGCAGGGTTAATGTTTTGTGCAGATAAACACACACATGCAGCAGGTTGTTTCAGACATTAGTCAGGTCTGAACTGTTAAATCCAGCCAATGAGATTCAACCTTTCAATGTGTCACAGATCCCTGCTTTAACTTTGTGATGGTCGTGTACTTGCAGTGTGTGTGTGTGTGTGTGTGCATGTTTGTGCATGTGTGTGCATGTGTGTGTGGTGTTGTGTTACTTGCCCCTGCAGTGGGATGAGCAGGTTGGTCTTGCAGCCGTCAACACTGTGACTTGTAGTCTTCACAAAGACGGACTGACTGAAAGTACAAACAGAAATATATTTTTCACGGCCGATACTTGAGTATAATTTGGGGATACTGGTATTTAACTTTAGCAGTACCACTTTGTGATTTAATCTTACAATAAATCACACAATAAATCTTTTTTTTTATCGTCATTGCAATATCAGATTTCGCAATAAACACATTGTGAAAGACACTCAGGGATTTTTTGAGTTAGTTGAAATAGTATCGGTACAAAACTGCTCTTTAAAATGTATCATCAGTTAAATTTGTTTAATAAAATGTCAAATAATTTCCTTTCAATTTAAAAAATAAATAAATAAATAATTAAACAAGCAGTTTGTTATATTTTAGCAGAATACTGAAAGAAGCAGAACTGATATGACTGTTTATTTATCGCAGGTAATATCATTGTCGCAATATTCAACAATGTTATCGCATATTTTCCTCATCGTGCAGCCCTACTTTTCACTACTACTACCTTTCTCAGATGCACATGACGCAGTTAATTTGCAGAGTTTCATAGCACCAGCTGCAACATCATCCACATCAGTAATGCAGAAATCTGAAAGGAGCATTAGTACATTTACTTTTGGTACTTAAAGGAAAACTTCACCCCCAAAACTGATCATTTGTACATCAACTTCTCACCCCGTGTGACCTTGAATTCTTGAAGAAAACTTTTCTTGCGTTCCTCCATGGTGAACGAAGAGTCCCCAAAAATTCCTGATGAATTTAAGGAATAGGGGGCAAAACTAGTAGTATTTTATATTAATAGTTTAGCAAAACTATATAAAGACTAGGGTCCCCGTGCATTTCTTTTGCCACAGTAATGGTTTTCTTTTTTTCTTTTAGAGGTATTAAAAATAAAAAAAATTTAGATACCCTGATCAAAACATCTGTTTACAAACTCTCACACAACTCCTGCAGTATAATCAAAGTTTATCCAGTCGTATGCTCTTCACAAACACGTGACTTTCACTTTTACTATGTACAACACTTCTACACAAACTGTCTCACTGTGCAGGCGCGCTATTCGTCTGAGGAGTACAGAGGGTGAAGTATTCCTTTAAAACTGAAATCTGTGACTTGTTTTTGTTAAAAGAAATGCACTCATTTGTTTTCTTGTCAAAGAAGATGGATATCATTCTCATATCTGTACGCTCGATATGAAGCTCGAGCCAGTTTAGCACAAAGACTGGAAACAGAGAAACAGCCAGCCTAGCTCTGTAAGAACTCAAATGTTAAGAAGACAATTTCTGGTTTTACTGGGAATTTTGTGCTGGAACTATTTCTTGGCCAGGCCAGTGACTTCCTGGAGTTTGTCGTCACTTGCTGGTCTTAGCTTCATATTTAGCACACGGACAGAAAGAGTGGTGGTGATCTTCTTATCGAACTCTATGCAAGAAAACAAATAAGCTTATTTCCCAAAAAGTTAGACTTTATTTAAGTATTTATTTTCATCTGCATTGTGGAATATTGTTAGACATCAACACCGATTGGACTCGCTGTCTCATGAATAACGCAAATACAAGTTAGTATGACATCACATGCCAACTGAGCATTTTATAACTTTGGTTGGTCGAGGACGTTTTATTTGTAGCGATGAAGTTACAAAAGGCAGCAGAGATCACACCACAAGCACGACTCTGGATGCTCTGCAGCCTTTTGCATCATTTCAACTACTTCTTAAAGTTATAGCTATAGATGGCTTTTAATCCGTTAGTTTTCAGCGGCTGTGGCTCAGTAGGAAGAGCGGTCGTCCACTAACTGGCCCCTGCAGTCTGCATGTCGAAGTGTCCTTGGGCAAAATACTGAACCCCAAATTGCTCCCGAAGGCACAGCCATCAGTGTGTGAGTGTGTGTGAGTGTTTATCTCCCCTGATGATCATGTACCTTGCATGGTGACCTCTGCCATCCTCCTGTGTGAAGGACTCGCAGTGTAAAGCACATTGAGTGGTTGCAAAGACTCGAAAAGCGCGATATAAGTACAGTCCATTTACCATTTTAAGATTTGATTGCAGCTCTTTAAATGTGAATATTTTCTGGTTTCTCAGTAAACTGAATATCTTTGAGTTGTGGACAAAACAAGACATTTGAGGACGTCATCCTGGGCTTTGGGAAACACTGATTGACATTTTATAGAGGAAACAACTTCCCCTCCTGACGGACTCAGCTGACAGCTTCTCTGTGTGACAACACTCAGTGATCAGTGACTGTGCACAGACAGCACACTTTGTCTCACTGGTCACCTCTACATTCACTGCAGACATATGAAATGAGAGAGAGTATTACATGGCAGCTACTGCTGTTGGATTTAATAAAAGCCTCATTAATATGTTGCACACACACACACACACACACACACACTGGTGGGCCCACACACTGAAGAGCGCAGTAGGACACCTCTCTCTCTCTCTCTCTCTCTCTCTCTCTAACTCTAACAAAGGCTGCTCTAAACAGCGGTCATGTGACAGTTGTTCCCATTGTTCACTTCTGGCCAGGGGTGGTTTTGCTAATGCACTGGTGTGTGTGTGTGTGTGTGTGTGTGTGTGTGCGTGTGCGTGTGCACGTGTGCGTGCAGGAAGACACTTTGAGCCTGCTAAAGGAAACCCCTAATTCCCAAACATGTTGATGTTCATGTCTTCCTCCACATTGTGTGTTTATTTAATAAGAGACCCATAATGCATGAGACATGTGACTGTTTTACCTCCATTTCATTTATAAATCATTTTTATTGTGTACTGTGTAGAATATGTTTTGTATTATGTGCCCGAATATAAGCCGAATTCCCAAACATGCACAGTAGTCCATGGTGCCGGTGAATGAAAAGCGGTGGTCCCCAGACTCCCGGTTTTTTAAAACCGCTACTTTGGTGGATTAACAGCAAAGCTTTGTGACTCCTGACGGATGTGAGAGAGCTCACCATCAAAACATCAGACTAAATTAAACTACATTTATTTATTACCCTGTGAGACAGAATTACAGAATGAATTAGAGAGATAGTGAGAAGAAGGAAGGGAAAGATATATTTGTTTTATTGCCAGTCATCTTTCATAATGAGCTGCCTGCTGTCTGAATGTTTACACCGACGTTTCCTCTTCCTGTTACTCTGCGCTCGTTTCCCACCCAAGGCCTTGTGAGTGTGTGTGTGTGTGTGTGTGTGTGTACTGGTGTTCCCAACCCAAGGCCCTGTGTTGGTGACAAAGTAAACCTCACTTCAGAATATTTTGTCTTTTGTACCACGGTCAAGGGAAATGCTTCTGATTGGTCGCCAGGTGTTCATTCAGATGTTAGAGGAGTATTTTCACACCGTGAATTCACATTTCACTGTTTTCTTGTAATGAAATCCTCTATGAAGTCTGGGTCCAGACCTCTGAACTGCTGTCCACTAGAACCCAATAAATATATCTACTAGGGCTGCACGATATATCGTTTTTTTATCGTCATCGCAATGTCGACTTTCTGACACTCAGATTTTTTGAGTTCCGTTCAATTTGTTCAATATAATGTCAGAAATAACTTCCTTTCAGTTTTTTTTTTAAATCAATAAGCAATTTGTTGTATTTTAGCAGAATACTGAAAGCAGCAGAAAGGCAGAACTGATATTACTGTTTATTTATCACAATATAGTACAACATTATCGCACATCGCATATTTTCCTCATATTGTGCAGCCCTAATATATATATATATATATATATATGACAGAGGGAAATAACTTTGACTTTACTGTTACTGCAGTAGCTTGCAAAGTTGTCCTAAAAACCAATGTGAAAAAGAATCGTGATAAGATCGTGATCCTGTCTGGAAAAAAAATCATGACATGATATTTTCGCCATATCGCCCACCCTTACTCCCACAACAGGTACAATGCAGCGATCGTGGTTATTTCGCCCGTGGTTGGTGACGGAAAAGAAACGCTGTTGGTGCCTACAGCTCTGCACCGACAAGTAACGCAAACAAACACAAACGATCCCGCGATCAAACTTGCGCAAGTAATGCGACGCAAAGCAAAATTCCACGGTTGGTGTGAACACACGGTAAGAAGTTCCTGGCAGTTCCTGTCTGTTAAGAGTTTTGATGGAGACTGCTGTGTCGAGGCACATGCACCATATAAAACAGCAGTCTCCAGAGCCTGCTGCGGCGGACTTGCCTTTGGCTCGGCCTGTAAAAACCTCCTGGAGGATTTATTATTTATGGAGTGGGTGTACTCCACTTAATTCTAAAGCTGGCTCTGTTGTTTTTTCATGCTGTTTTTACAGTTTCTTTTTTTTTTTGGAAAGTTTACTATTGGGTATAGGCTGCAATAAAAAAATAAAGATTTTAGCATGTGGTAATTACCTTATAGGCACATCTCTTTTTAGTATAATGCATTTTACTTGTCAGTCTCCTGTGGGCTGTATTGTTTCTGTTGAGTTCAGTGTCTTGTTTTTTATGGCCTCTCGTGTCATGGCGGCCAGAGTGACTTGAGGAGTTGTTGATTTTAATAATATCTCATTGCAAAGCTAAAAATAGCCAGCCCCATGGAAGGCAGACACAATTGGAGGATATGGAATTGGCCCAGTTGTGTAGAAATCAAACCCATGACAATCCATTTGTGTTTGAATGGTGGCCTTGGCAGATACATCTCCTTTGTTTTGGTGCCAGTAGCAGTGGGCAGTTTCTAAGCAACAAGTTGCTTTTATGCTCTCAGGATCAACTGGACTTGAGAAATCCAGGCTCCACCTAAAAGCAACAAATGACACAGAAATAACAGAGAAAGCTCACCTTCAGGCACTGCTTGGTCTCATACACTGTCTGTGGGTGCACAGCGGGACGTTTTACACCAGCTATTACTGTCATTTTCTCAATTAAGTGGTTAAGTTTGGGCTTTTAAATGACTGAATTTTCTAAAGCCCAGGGTGACGACATCATCATGTCTTGTTTTATCCGACCATCAGTCTAAAACCTAACGATATTGAGTTTATTATCACATAAGACAAAGAAAAGCAGCAAATTCTCACAATTTCAAAGCTGTAACTGGAGAAAATTTGACATTTTTTCTTGGAAAAGTGACTAACAATGAACTGATTATCAAAATAGTCGCCGAACACGTCGACATATTTTCTGTCAGTCGACTAATCGTTGCAGCTCTAAATTTGTCTGTATTCGTTCAACATATCGAGTACTCACTGCTTCTTTTTTTTGCTGCGGCTGAATTAACTTGAATTAACGATAATTAACATAACACCAACAAAACTTTAATACATTACCTAATCTGTGAACATTAGCCTATTTCTGCCTGATTCACAATCCCACGCTACTTCAACATGTCATCAAAAACTCGTTTTGGACCCTATTCTTACGTTTAATTATTTAAATGCGAATACTCGAATATGGAAATTACTTAAAATGCCCATTCCTGGTGCAGATGTTGTTGAAACGCAAAAACAATGTGCAAAAGGAACTTAAGTTCTTGAGTTTAGTTCCTGTGGATCCATACTTTCTGGAACTATTTGGTCAAAAAGAGCTATTAGTGGTAATTAGGTCTGTCCCCGATTAAAGAAATTCTGAGTCAACTACACGATTTTGTCGACTAATCGATTAGTTGATTTAATCGACAAATCTGTAAAACTGAGTTTCTTCATGAAGAATCATTTAAAAGCTCAACTTTAAACCTTGTGTTTACCAGATGTGGTTATACATTTCTTGTAAATAAGTCATTCAGCATGAAAAAAGCATAAAAAATGACTAATCGACTGCAGAAATCTATAAGACCAAAATGACCGATTAGTCGACTAATCGACTACGAAGGTGGCAGCCTTATGGTAATAGATTTCTCTAGTGCATAATATATAGTTTCTGCTTTTCTCTGCATGTATGTAACCATTCTCAAATATCACTACAATATTGATGTGGCCACGTTTTACCACACTGCAGGTTTCAGCAGTCCCACACTGCTACTTATACTCAAACCTGATTGTTTCTTTCTAGTGGAGGAAATTCTTCCACAGCGTCTGAGTTCTAAAGTGCGACCCAGTATAATTGCCATATTTGGCAGCCCCCGGGGGTTTACAGGCAGATCTTAATAAAGCTGGATCTGTGTTCAGTGGCCTTAAAAGGAGCTGGAAAGGGACCCAGCACCTGTTTTACATCTGTAGCAGCAAAGCCTGATAACAGAGCTGCAGGATTCAGAGCAGACGCAGAGAAGGTTGGAGAGGAAGTTTAGGGGATTTCTTCGCTCTGATGTTAACGAGACAATAAGTTATCAGGCTCAAATGGCAATGCGTTTATTATCCTGTCATACAAAGCACACAGGAAACTTACATCAGTGTATTGTTGAATCCATTTCTTTTTGTTACGACTACGGTATTGATATTTTTCACCGTTATAAGTGAAGCACTTCTGTGTCATTGCTGGTTTACAAAGCAGACACAGCTCTACGTTCTTCACTGATCACACACACAAAGCAGCTTTAGTCCGGCATCCCATTGCTGTCATCTCCCCTTTTCACTCACTGTGTGCTACAACTGAAAGGATTTGCCTAGTTTCCATGGTGATCTGGTGATAACAACAGAGTGTCCATACAGTACAGTGTCCTGAAACCTGCCTCTTGAAAAGAGAGGCAGATGAGGAATGAGGGATTGGAAGAGACTTTTGCCACGTTTAAAGAGGGAGGCTGCCGATTTTTAACCGGCTGATGCGAATCATCCAGCGGGTGAGCGGCGAGCATACTGTCCGCGCTGCAGTGACACAGAATCAGTTGAAAATTACAGATAGTTTACCAGCTAACGCTAGCACATGCTAGCTTTATTAGGATGGTGCAACTGAGCCAGGCCCTCAGGAAGTGCACCGACCGCTGAAGCCAATTTGACATAATGGTATTACAACTATGGCGGCCATGCGGCCCAAAAAGACTTTTTCCCATAGACTTACATGGCAAAAGAGATGTCTATAAGTATGTGGATACATTTTTTTCTTCTCCACAACCCCCACGAAATGACTCATTTCACTATCAGGATTAGATCCATTTGGTTTGATAACATTTCAAAAGTCTAGAAGAGCTGCTTGATTAAATCATTTAATCCCCATTCGAGTTAGCTGGAGCGATAAACCATATTGTAACCGGCTCCGTCGGGCGGAAGTCTCTACTGTCGTTCATCCGGGGATTTTTAGAGGCAGCAGTCCGCCTCGAACGCTGTATCCAGGTTTTATTATACATACATGAACTGAACACTGAACAAGACATTTTTAGGCAACTGAAAACACTGAGAGGGTCAAAGATCTTAGACAAAAACACAGACAACAACCAAAAACATGTTCGTGGCTATTTTAATGTACACAGTATTATGGATAAGCCTCTATCCTGTCGCTACCATGGTGATCCGTCAGTCACAAGGTAGCCATGCCCTAAAGCATACCCTGCTTTATCGTCCATTTTACTGTAAATGGGACCATAATTTACAAAATGAACATCATGCTTGAAACTAGCGATTGAGACCATAAACTCAATCGGAAAATGTTTACTGAGGTAATAAATCACTGAGAAGTAGGATAATTTTCCCATAGACTTCTATACAACAGACTTCTTTTTGCAACCAGTGGAGTTGCCCCCTGCTGGACATTAGAAGGAATGCAGGTGTAAGACACTTTGGCATTGGCATTAGAATGTGTTTCCACGTGTCTTGAGGGACCACGCAGACGTTGCAACGCAAGATTACCTGAACGTCTGCAGTAATATCCTACATATTCTTGAATTCGGGTACATTTTATGAACCTAAAAATATGAAGTTATTGCGCACAGAGCTTTACAAAACTGGGGGATGAGAGCAGGCGGGTGGGTGTCAGATCTGTGCAGCAGAGCACCGGAACAAAAACACATCACGACACCACATTAGTATGAACTGTAGGAGCTGATGGGGTTCTGTACTGTAATTACTCAAGTTAAAGTTTAAATCAGTTTTCACTTTTAAACATAAATTCAAATTCACTGATGAAAATCGGTTTATCGCCCAGCTCTACCGGCGGGGAGTCGGGTCGGTCCGGGATCAGCAAACTTTCTGTTGCTGCCGTTACACAGGTTAGACCCAGCGTAGAGTTGTTACAGCCGCCAACTGGAGGTTGGGTTTCTGCCACTTTGGTTTTAATCCAATAAACAAACTATCAAAATGTACACAGACACACAGAGTTCTGTGACTCTGCACTCGTTTGCTCTTCCTCAACGACCCGATGTGCGTCTCAGTAAACTGAAATTGAATTGCGATTCAGTTTCCAGTGACATATTTCTGCTCATATGAAACACTGCAGCACTGAGCCATGTTTTCCCTCAGTCCTTCTCTGTTTGAGTTTTGAACTATTTGAAATGTGATACCAATGATATCAGTGTTTAGTCGGGCAGTCACCCATCTGATATGGAAACAAACCAGTGGATGGACATAGATGGAAACAAACCAGCGACACAAGCATCCTGTTTAATTTTTTTTTTACATTGTTTTTATGTTCCACTGCTAGTATTATTCTCTGAACATTTTTTGTGTTGTCGAACTTTGTTAAATTATTTGCAAACTACACTTCAATTATATATTTGTATTATTTCCTCCTTTGCTATATTCAGTTGTCTGCTTTGTACATTCCAGTTTTCATTCAATTAAGATTAAATCGTATAAGCTAATACACTGACTAATATGTCTTGTTTTGTCTCCTCTAGCCAAGCACGCTGCCTCAGGGCACAGTCAACATGAACCTCTGTACGGACGTCATAGACGCCGAGCCCAAGACGGGTCAGAAGAACTCCCTGTGCATCATCACCCCGGACCAGGAGTACTTCATCAGAGGAGAGAATAAAGAGATCATCAATGGGTTAGTTGTCTTCATGTGTCTGCTGATGGGGTGGGTAGGAGAGGATGTGAACACACTATAGACTGTTCAAAAGAATGGACAGAGTAAGAGTGATGTCACCCATTGGTTTGTGGACTCCCGTTATGAAGCCATGAGTTTAGAATTTGGCCGTCGCCATGTTGACTTTTTGGAGCCAAAAGTCGACCATATTTGGACAAGAAGTCACCCAGTGATGTCTCGTCTGGTCTCATCTATGGTATCAATGGTGCTGCTAAGCTAAACCCATGAGCTAACAGCTAAAGAGGAGGAAGTACTGGACTCCAAACATAAATACATCTAAATTGATCTGAGGTGTAAGCAATTATTTTCTTTATAGATCTGTTTTTAGGCATTTTATGTTTAATTTAGGCCCTGTGTACATGTATGTGTGGGCCTATAAATAGCTTGATCAATCACTAATTATTGAAATTATAATGAAAGTGTTAAAGTGTTAGTGTAGTGCTTATGTATTTTTGAAAGACCATACATCTTTATAAATAAAAAAAAATAAAAAAAATTCAAAATATCATACATGATTAAAATATTATTGTAATTTATATCCTATAATATTTTACAACTGTATACTTGAAAAAAATGTTAAAAAAAACCTATTATTTTGCACAGACATGTCAGCACTCAGATGTACAGAGTGCTCCTGAGTGTGCACAGATTTTCTTCTTATTCTCCCAGATAAAAACTGCGTGAAAACTGCGTATGTGGGTTTGAAGAAGAGATTTCTTCTTAAGAACAGTTGGTTAATGAGGCCCATTCATTGTATTTCTAATCGAATGGATGTATTTTTGTTGTGTTTACGTGTGTGGCGTGCGTGGTGTTCTCACCTTGAAGACGTGGAAGGCCTCAAACTGGATGTTGGGGCTCTTGTCTCGTAGCAGATTCATCATCAGCTTGAGATTCTCAGGCTTGCTGATGTAACGCGTCATCACCGTGAAGTTATGTCTGTCCAGTAACAACTCGCCCAGGAGCTGCAGCAGACGAAGACACGATACATTAGAGAGATCCACTGGACGGTTGTTTCTTGAGTAGAAGAATTGAATTTCTCTAAGATGATATAGATTGTATTTCTCTACAGAAAAAAGTCAAACCTTTAGAGACTGCCTCTTGGTGACGTAGTTCTCAGAGTGCAGCAGCTTCTCGTAGTCTGCAAACACCTGCAACAACAAACACATCTTATTATATATTATTAACAGTCGGGTGGATTATTATTATAATTATTAACAGATGGAATCTGAGACTCAAGGCTTGTGGTTTAACATGTCTAGTTGTCCATTTGACCACCAAAAATGACCAAAACTACTTGGACAAACGAGAAAAAACTAAACATGAATCAAAGAGGAAGTGGATCCCATTCTTCCATTTCCTCCACTCTTGAAACTTGTTCTGACATTCACAACTTTCTCTGATGTTTTCTCACCAGTGTGACCTTTGGATCTCGACTTGTATTGTGTTTTATGTCCTTTACTGTGAGAGTCAGTGTTTTTTGTTTGATAAAAAGGGAGAAAATAGTTTAGAAAATGTGTTACTGATGCCACCTAGTGGTTTTAGTTTAATGGAAAACGAATAGAGGAACAGGTGAGCCACTGTGCTCTGCACCCCCCCCTGTACAAAAACACTGCAAAAATGCCCCTATGGTAGATAAAACATGAGCTCTCTAGAGTGGCCTTAAATGGAGAAAAAGTGCCATCTAGAGCGTTGCCATCCCCGACCCCCACTAGGGGTCACCAAAGCTTCACAGGGGGTCACGAGGCCTTCTGGATTTTAAGGGCTGTTAGACAACTTTTTAAAAAATATATACAGTTGGCCCATATCTACACATTCCATTCATTTCTGTGAAGAAAACTAATGAAATTGTTATTTTTAAAGTTAGGATTATTATTTAAGATTAAAATCTGCAAAAAAAAAAAAAAAATCACAGGATAAGGGCACTATTAAGTATGTATGATTGTTAAAAAAAAAAACATAATACAGAGAATTGTATTAAAAGTTCCT
>JAOVVB010103444.1:0-12992 GCA_028570985.1 Heterobranchus longifilis | reverse complement strand
GCTTTTTGGAAGAAGAGGAATACACACACACACACACACACACACACTGATAGACATATATAGATAGATAAATAGATAGATAGACACAGATAGACGGATGACTAGATAGAAAGACAGACAGACAAAGATGGATAGATAGATACATAGATACATATATACAGATGGCTAATTTAGACAGGCAGACGGAGAGACAGGCATAGATAGATAGACAGTCACAAGCAGACGGACAGACGGACACAGAGATGGATAGATCGCTCAAGAGGGACAGACGAATGGATCGATACATATAGACAGACTGATAGACAGAGAGACGGACTGACAGATACAGTAGATGAACCGACTGGAATTTTAACATTTAACATTTAACATTGTTAGCAAGTTAGCGTGTAAGGTAATGTTTTCAGTCCACAGCGACTGCGGGATAAATGAACAAATAAATAGATAAATATGCCTCGTGTGTGTGTGTGTGTGTGTGTGTGTGTGTGTGTGTGTGTTTTGGAAACGAACGTCACTTTGTGACTATTCAGGTTTAGGATTCTTTCTATATAAATGATGATTCACCAGCTACTGCTGTGTGTGTGTGTGTGTGTGTGTGTGAGACATTTACTCTTAAAGCAATTGTCTGTCATTAAAATAAAGTTCAGGTCCAAACCGTTAACTTCACCTGCGGTTTCGCTTACATGTGGTTTTGTGCCATTATTTAACCACTCCCACTTTTTTCTCTTTCTATGTTTAGAATCGAGTATGATAGGAAACTAATCAGAGACAGGATGTTATGTATTGTTGCCATGTTGTTGAAAAATAATCAGCATCTTCTGATTGGTCAGAGGTTGTACTCGGAGCGCAGCGACACTCAGGCGCTCCTGGCAGCGTCCGCGTGTCACCTTCTGCGGCTCGCTTTGCTCCGTTTTTTTGCCGTTTTAATCGAAAGCCGATGCTTCTGACCCTCATGCGTCTCCGTCCTCGTCCCGAGTAACGATAAACCGCAGATGAAAGAAAAGACGAACGCAGAGACTCGTAACAAGAAGGTCAGAAGAAGAGCAGAGGCAGATACAAACACACAAGGGACTTTTTTTCTTCTTCTTTGTTTAATCTTCCATCTGGTGTGTGTGTGTGTGTGTGTGTGTGTGTGTGTGTGTGTGTCCTGACTGATTTCCAGCCTCGGTGTCGAGTATGGAGACATGAGAATATGTGTGGTGTTGTTGTTACTAAGTCTTCAACAGGAGCGTTATTAGCATCCGCAGACGCATCACAGTTATTACCCAGACGTCTAGCCGTGTTAATTAACGCTAATCATGATTAAAGATATTAGTTTACTTCTGTTTTTTGTGCATTTTTTTTTAGACTTTTTATTTTCAGGTTTAGTGACACTTGTTTTTACACACTCTTTATAATCACATTACTGAGACATTCCTGCTGCAAAGAGACACATACCTCCTTCATTCAGTCCTCTAACTGATCTCTCCATCATCTCTGGGTGAGGTTCATCTTGGGTTTGTTATTGTTTCGTGCCTCCTCCTTCTGCTCTCCAGCTCGTTTCTCAATGTAAAGCAGTGAAAACACACGCACTCAGCAGCTCCGCTCGTCTATAAACAGCTGATTTCTCCAGCGTAAATGATTTCATCACATTACTGTATGTGTGCAAAATGAAAATATTAAGCAACTCATATGATTCACTGAACCAGATAGTTCATAGGGAACTGTGTAGGGAACAACTTAACATCGAGTCTTCTCCTGCCAGAAAATGAATGAAACATTTCCCATCAGTCACTGCGTCCCGCTGAAGCGTGAGCAAAATGAAGCTCAACAAAGGATTTATATATTTATTTGTCATTATTATCGATGATGACATCATATTAATAGGACACAATAATTTAAAATTTAATTTAATTAAGAAATCCTTAGTATTAGGCTAGCAATCTGTAAAATAAAACAAATAAATCTCTGTACATCAATTTCTGTACAAATAATTTATGTACAAGTTACACACGTTTTAACAGTGTATGTTTTATAACAGTATCAGATTTAGTTTCAATGAATATTCTATATTTAATCTAGTGTGAAATTTCTACAGCATCAGCAACAGGTATCCGAGGTGCGCGTGTTACCATGGTAACGCACGGAGGAAGTGACGTCGGCGCTGTCGACGTTGCAGGGTATTCCGAATGGTGGAATTTTTTGTTAAGGAATGTTCCCTTCTAACTGACATTCCCTGCACATGGAGTTGGGAGCGCCCTGTGAAGTCCACTTCGGAATGGAACGCAGCCCAAAGTATTCACAGATTAGACTGAATTCAATGAATCGTGGTCATAAATCATAAATCGTTGAATCAGGCATAACTGAAGTATACTAGCAAATCTTTGTCATAGGTGAAGGCTTCACTGAAAAATGAGGCTTCATATTATCGAGTTTAAATCATCAAAGTTTTGCGTACACACTCAATCGCCACTCGGTTATCTGGAAATTCATGTTATTTAATATCACTTGAAAAAAAACAAACTAAGTTTAATTAAAATAGTGGGGCGTTTATTCAGAGCTGTTACCCGCCATCAAAGGGCAATCAGCCAGAAGATTTACAAAATGTGTGTTTTTACAGGCGCTGTGCACCCTCAGACTTCACATATTCAAATGCCGCTTCTTTTCCCTTATTAAATTTGCAAATATTATGCAAATTCAAACAGTCACATTGGCCCTGGCTGTTTGAAGTGCACTTGATCTGCGGTGTAGGGAAGCCAGATGGAGGGCTGATGCAATGTTGGGGGGGGGAAGATGGAGAGATTTAAAGCGAGGCTGAGTGAGAGAGGGGAAGATGGACGAGGAATCCCCTCCGGAGCACAGGAGCTGGAGGATTCCTCAACTCCTAAATTCCTGATGGTTTATTAATGAGAGGCGGAGAACTGGAAAGTGGCTTCGAATCGTTCTGGGGTTACGGTGTAGGGAATAAAAATAAAGCACTCTGTGTCATGCTGTTAGAGTAAAATAATCAACAGCGGCACGGGCGTGAAGTAACCACGCATCCTGAAGTGTGTTTGATTTCTCTCGTGCCTGCCAGGAGGAGTCCCTGTGAATGAGCTGTTGCTATAGAAACCTTTTGTTCATTAATACAAACCTCGCTGCGGTTTTGAAAAATTCATCAACACCTTCTGACCAATCAGAATCGAGAACTGTGTGTACATGTGTTGTAATTCACTCTAGTCGTCCTGTAAGGAACATTCCAGCAGCATGGAGTTCGATGCTTGTCCCAGGCCTTGTCTGTGTCCTGTTACTCCTGTCAGCCGAGACATGGTTCGAGAGTAATTCCCTCCTCTGCGTGCAGGACGTGAGCCGTGAGCTCGCCGCTGTTCCTGAGGTCATGTGACCGACGAGCTGTTGACACCACTGCCTCGCTAGCTCAGGTCAAGTTTCCCTTCACAAATCCTCCTGACTCACAGCTCTGTATCAGAGAATAGTTATTGTCAAAGGAGACACACAAACGTTTCATTCATTCTGTTCTATATGGGGTGGTACTGTATGGTGTTTTAGTGGTTAACATTGTGGCCTTGCACTTCCAGATTCCGGGTTTTATTGCAGCCTCTGGTCTGTGTGCATGGAGTTTGCATGTTCTCCCCGTGCTTGGTGGGTTTCTTCCTGGTACTCTGGTTTCCTCCCACAATCCAAAGACATGAGTGTTTAAGTCTGTGTATGTGTGTGTGTCCTGGGATGGCTTGGCACCCTGTCCAGGGTGTACCCCGCCTCGTGCCCCAAGTCTCCTGGGATAGGCTTCATGCATCATATGTACATGCATCATACATGTAACCTGTATATAGGATAAAGCCATACTGTATATCACATGAGTGGGTGAGTGTTCTGTATAGTGTGTTATAATGTATTACTTTTTTCAACTCATTGTTAGCACAGATCATCTTTGGAGCTCCAGTAGTCTGGAAATTGGGAGAAGATCCAGTAGCTTATGAATGCGATTCTGGATTTGTAAGATTTTATATTCTGTGTGCTTGTTTTAAATCTGAATCAGAAGAGACACCCAGGGTAGAATCTTACAATGAACATGAACACAGAATTGAACAATCGCAGTGAGTTTGTACGTTAACAGGTCGGGGTCGGCATGTGTGCTAGTTTCGGAGGGTGCGAATTAAGTTTAAAATGTAACCAAAGTTTTACTGCTGTTAATTTTGGGATTATGATCGGTGAGAATTAGCGAAATATTGTGTAATAGCAATATTCTTTTGGTCTGTAAAGAAAAAGGGGCGTGGCTATAAGATGACTGACAGGACCTTCCCTTTCCTTTCCTTTTTTAACATTGTTTTTTATATATGCTTAAATCAAAGGCATGATTTTTAATAAATAATTTCCACACAAGGCAATTGAAAGACACATTTACCGCTGCTGGTGACTTTTGCTTTTTAAGTCAAATTTGACCTGAGAAATTCACAAGCCCTGGTTGTGTATGTGAACAGAAAACCTGTGGGCGGAGTCTATGAGCGCTTGTGTTTTTTTTCTCTCTCTCTCTTTCTCTCTCTCTATCCCACACACACTCGTTCACTCTGTCTGGCTGCTAGGAATTTGTTGTTAGCCGAGCCATGTTGGCGTCGGTGCAATAAAAACATCGACCGGTTCACGGGATGACATCATCAGCATTGCAGGTGTTTAATATTTATACCCTTCGCCTGGAACAGAACAAAGTCGCTAATGCACCGTTAAATCTGAAATAGAGCCAGGGGTTAGACAGAGCTCGCTGGAGGAACTGCTTGTTGGGTTTCTCGGAGGAGAGTGTATTAGTGCGGTCCAGGATATCTACTGATCTGAGATAAGGAGGGAGTGAGAGAGAGAGAGAGAGAGAGAGAGAGAGAGTTAATACAGTTGTAGATGTTTCTAAGGGGAGGAAGGGAGAAAGTGACCATGTGAAGGAAATAGAGAATGATGGATGAAGGCAGGGGAGAGAGGCTGCATTTTCATGGGTCGGTGTTTATTGAGACTGAGCCCTATCTCAGTGTGGATCTAAACACAGGCAGCTGTGTGGAGGAAACTGCGATGGGCGACGACGCCAGAAAGCAAAAACCTGCATGAAGCACAAAACCCTTTATCCCTCCTCCTCCTCCTTCTTCTCCTTATACCATCGGGCCAGACCTTCTCCAGGCCTGGTAAAGGTTGTTTTGTTTCCATGCTGGATGCCTGAAGGGAAGCGGTTCGTAACACAAGAGCAGATGGATTTAATAAGCAAAACAATCCCAGGGAGGTAAACCGCCTCTTTGTCGTTTCTTTAGAGACGTCATCTGATTTATCCAGCCTGTACCCGGATAGAGCCGTGGAATGTTGACCGAACTACATGCCAGTGAACTCATCCGAATCAGGCTGCCAGAACTTGTTGATCAGCTGAGTTTTTGATACAGATGATTGCCACAGTCGGTCTGAGCCAAGATTTTTACCATGGCTCTTTAAGTTTTAAGCTCACAATGTGAGTTCTGGCATATCAGAGTTAGTTCTGGATAAGAGGTGTCTCTAACTCTAATATGCCAGTACTCATATTGTTGTTGGGGAATAGTTTGAAGATTGTGTTGGTATTAGAGCAGTGAATCACAGATAGGCTCTTGATTCGATTCGATTAAATTTGATTCAATAGCACAAATGTTTGTCATTTGATTTATCCAAATCTACTAAAAGTATCTAATGAACACTGACATGTTGTGTAACTTGTGTTGTTAATTGTTTAAACATCTCATCTCGTACAAAAATGATAACCTTTTTATTCATGCATTTCTCCAGTCCAGTAGGTGGCGGTATTACACAAACCGCAGATAAACTCAAAAGAAGAAGAAACAACATTCTTGTAAAATGATTTTTTTTCTGCAAAAAAAATTTTGGTATATTTTTATGGAATTTGTCAATTTAAAATTGTTTAACATTTATAACTATTTTTTTTTTTAAATCAATTCTAATTTGAAACCAAGCCATTGGTTTAATCAACAAAGCGTTGATTAAATTATTCAATCACACGGTTGATTATTATATGCAGGTCGCCGGTTATGCAATATCACAACGTATTATGAAAGATATTTAAATACATTTTTTCTGTACTGAAAACAGTTCATCAAGGACAAATAGTTGCTCCTTAACAGGACCATTTGCAGGGCTACATTAAGCAAGCTAACGTTATAACGTTTAAGGTTATGTTTTATTTAAACAATTCAACAATTTTGTTATATGAGACATCAAAAAGAATGATGAAAAAATAGTTTAAACAAATGAAATGGAAAAATAAATTGACCTCTTGTGGTGCGCAAGTTAATACAGAGAAATATTATGCAAAACAAACATTATCAGATGATACATTAATAATCACTTCAATTCTTAACAGGTATTGATGGATTATGGTTAACTTTAAACATGCCTAGAGGAAACTGACGCACAGCGTGGTGTTGAAGAACAATTCGGTTTGGCATCATTTGTTCGGAAATGAGAGAGATTTATTGTTTGGTATTCTTTCATTCATCTTCAGTGATGTTAATAAAGCAAGAAAAGCCTTTCATCTTTACTTTTATATAGCTGTGTGACCAATAAGCAGCAGTTCTATTCTATCCACGCCCCCAAGTACCATTAGGACTGCTCTGTATGGAGAAAACATTTGGTGTTGCAATGCATTTATTATTTTTTTTTGTAGCGGGAGGAGAAAGGAGAAATAAGAGGAGTCGTCGTACCTCAGACACAAGTTTATCAAGCACTCTAAAACCTTTTGATTTTTGCATTAGATTGTTGGCTAACGCAGTGCTACTGTAGCTGACATGTCATGCTAATTTGCTCGCTCAGCCTTCTGTCTCGCCAGGTCAAACAACCGCGCAGGGTCACTTCGCTATAGCCGACAAATCCAAAAACAGCAAGACACAAAGTTGTGCGGCGCGCTCTAGAACACACGCTCGCTGTGTTTGTCGTGTGTGTGTTGATCCAGTTCTGGCTAATAAACGTATGTGATGTAATGCAGTGTAATGTTGCAATTTGCTCAGTACACTCCATTCTATTGTTCTAGTGTGTGTGTGTGTGTGTGTGTGTGTGCGTGTGTGTGTGCGCGTGCGCGCATACATACTCTGAAGGAAAGACAAAACCCAAACTCTCACCACGGCTTGATAAATCGTTATGTCGTTACACTGTAACTGCTTCCTGGAATCTGTTTTAAAATAACCCCCCACTGGTCTCTCTCCTCTTTTCTTCTCTTCCCCCCCCCCCCCCTCCTGTTTCCCTCCACTCATCCCTCGTCTAGTCATCTGTCTCTGTCTCGGGCAGTCTCGCAGGGAGGTGGCTGTACTGGTTTAACAGCAAGGACTGGCGCTACCGCTTACGCAGGTTACGCCTCCAAGAACAGAGTAGCGCCCGGAGGGAAGAGAGAACGAGGAGAAAGACTGAAGGAAGGAAAGAGGAGAGATTGTGGAGGAAGAGAATGCGCGAGTGAATGCCGTCCTTGTTCTTAGGAACAAGTGGTTTAGTTTTAGTGTGTTGAGTTCGTGTGTTAATTTTGTGCAACAGTGCGCCGCTGGGAGAAACAGACTCTTGCACCTGAGTGTATGCACAACAGACGTGTGTGTCGGCGCTGACGCCGGGTTTTTCTTACCGATCTGTGTTGGCAAATCCAGCGATGTTTTAGGGAAAACAAAATGAAAAACAAGAAAGTATGAGTTAAAGAGTCAGGGGCTTGGCTCTCTCTCTCACACGCGCGCACACACGCACACTCACACACAGTTTCCATAAAGTTGGATGTGGTACATTGCCTCTGCATGTGTGTATGTGTGTGTCTTAAACAACATACCAGACCTGTAGCTACTTAAGCCAGGCTTACCCAGCACTAGCCCTGAGGCTTGCTAACATCTGGGCCCGCTCAGACGCCCAGATGATTGGACCCATCCTCCTCCGCTCCTCAGACTGCCACAGAGAGAGACAACATCTCAACATCTGCCTTCACGTGCTCCTCAGATGGTCCACGTGCAACAATGTGATTAGAAAATATTTCCGTTCGGGTATTAGCGAGCTAGTTCGTAGCATCGATTGCAGCACCTTATGGAGTTCTTCAACCTAAGGGTTAAGGGAGCATCTGTTAGAAAGGAGAGCCAGGTGGGACAGGTAAAACTGTAACATCATGGAGTTTTTTTTTTGTTTGTTTTTGTTTTTGGAAAAACTTAATGAAGAAATCTAGTTGTGGTATTTTTTTATAAAATGGCAAGCTGGGCTATTTAGGAAGTAACCAGTTTCGCAAAATTAATAGTCAACTGTAACTAAACAAGGAGCAGTGCGACTTACGGTTCTTTAATTAACACATAAATGTGAAAAGCCAGTAGAGCCAGGAATCGCCAGGGACGACCCGATATCACAATACCCAGTGCCGATCCGAGTCCAGGTTTCCTCCTGGAGTCCAAAGATGTGCAGATTAGGCTGATTGGCATTCCAAAATTGATGGATTGGCAATGTCTAGGGTGTACCCTGCCTTGTCCCCAAAGGTCCCTGGGATGGGCTCTATTTTACCCCATTTTACCCCATTTATCCTTGCATTTGAGGTGGTAAAATGTACACCATTTTACCACCTCAAATGCAAGCATATATAAATTCCTTTAAAAGAAAAAAAATCATTTTGGGAGAAAGTGTGATGATCCCGAAACTGAATTCATTATGATTTTGGTGTGTGTAGAGTAAAGACGGGAGAAACGTGATCACGTGTCTTTAGTTCGTTTTTGAAAGCTGTAAAGCGTGATCTAAGATGATGAGCAGATGTTTATATTTCCAGACATGTTCATAAGAGGCTGTTTGTTTATGACAAGTATCGTCATCAGCTGACTCATGTCGTATGTTAGTTTAGCGGCTTAGGTACGAGCAGCTGTTCCTCCATCCAAAGGACATTTCTAATTTCTGCAAGAGCACAGAAATATCTCTGGCCATGCAGTCTCCAGCCCTCCTCCTGTCTTCTCCTCTCTCTCTTCTCTCCTGGTGGTGCAGACTCGCCCTTGCTAGAGTACACAGCTCTCTACTGTTTCAGCACACGGCACAGGCTAAAAATAACTAACCCCCCGTCCCCTACCTTCACCCCCCCTCAGGCCTGGCATCTAACACTCAGCACGGGAGCGAGAGAGCAAGAAAGAGGTAAAGGATGAAGGATACTCCGAATGGGAGAGGAAGAGATAAAGAAGCCGATAAGCCCAGAAGTCGTACACAGGCAGGAAAATATCCTGTGCAGCGTTTTTATTTATTTCATTCTTTTTTTTCTTCTCCGCTTGATATTTTCTTCAAATCCCCCAGGCACATTCTTGACAGATCTTCTCTTATGGAGCTAATTGTTATCATCGAGCTAATCTCTAAATCTAATGAATCTTCCTGCACGCACACTCCTTCATAACAAGTGTCTCTTTGTCATCTCTGCTCCCATCTGTCATCTAATTAACGACTCGTTTCCGGCTTTCTGTGTAAAACATGCTCGAGGAAGCCGGGGTCGATCAACCAGCCCGAACCTGAACCTTCACTTCAGCGTATTTAGAAATGCTACGTCACATCCTAACGCGTGACCTCGGACATTCTCCTGGCTTTTTTGACCGTGTGACCCATTGCTCCCAGAACATTGTTCTCAGCCGTCGGGATTGTGTTCTCGCTAATTGATAATTGGTTTATTTAGTAGGCGAATACAAATATGCGACTGTGACTGTTTGTCAAGGCCGTTGTTTGCGCTGCATTATTTACACTTGTCATGCTTCTTATTATGATTTATATTTACTTTGGTGGAGAATCTGCATCATCCTTAGACGTGGTGTAACCTTGGCAACTTGCAATGTAGTGACTCAGTTTCAAAAAACATCAAGTGGCAGATTTCGTGACTTTTCGAGTAGGTGTTTGCGATGCTTCCGCGCTTAGTGCAGCTCTCCAGCTCACCTCACTGCTGCAGGTCATAAGAGGTAAGAAGGCAGGTTCACTCAATGCAGTGACCTGTGGCCAATAATCAACCACCATGGTTCCCACCGTCCAATGACTAACAGTGTTCTAGATGACTATTCACCAGGCTCCATTGTGCCCAAAGAGCTCCCACTAATCACTATTGGTCTCTCTAAAAAGTTTCAAGTGTTTCTTCTCCATTCTTGTCCATTTCCTCACCAGCCTTTTTTTTTTTTGTCTCTCTTAAAGTTAATAAAACAAAAGAAATGCCCTTTTCCTGTTACCTAGAAACTGCAAAAGCATAACGTCATCTGTCCTATTGACTTAAAGCCAGAATCAAAACTGACACATACACGACTTTGATGAAGCGCCAACACTGGAGACGCCTTCAAATGAATGTTAAAGAGAAAAACTTGACCCTGGCACTGTGTTTTTTAATCTTCTTTTCACTTCCTTTTTTTATTTTTTATCATGAGCATGCTATAAAAATAATAATGCATTCAAAGAAGCACAATAAATCCATAATAAAGCTCATCCTGATGACTCTTCCACTCTCAGAAGGTATCTGGATTACTGTGCCATTGATGCAAAATCGTTGATGTTTACACCTCATTTACAGTCGGTGGTGTATATCACCTCTCGTCATGTGTTTTCCAAGTCACATCATGTGAAGAATATTTGCTTTCTGACTCAGATCCTCCTCGCAAAAGGTTATTTAAACACTCGTGAGGTATTAGATTTCACTCTGTACACGCAGAACCAGTGAGACGCCATATCTCAGTGCATTGGGCTGTTCCAGTTCTTCTGCAACACTGGAAAAACGTTCTGCTGAGAAAACAAATACAGCCAAGCACAGCCAAGCACATCAAGGAAACCGGTGCCTGAAAAGGTCTTCAGACCTTCCTAAAAAGTCACCCTGTTTTTGTCAAACACGCACACGCACGCGCTCATACCGCTGAACCTCCTGCCGTTATCCGTTACAGGAGCAGATCTCTTTCAGCCGTCGCTGGATGGAAAACCATGTGACTCAACCATGAAGAAACGTCCGATTACGGGTTTCATGTTACTTCTTTTTGTCAGTGCTGCTCTTGTTTTCTTTGTTTTGATCTTTGTGGTCGAAAATCACTTTGGAGGTTTCCAACGTGCCATAACAAGACTGTTATTTTTATTATTTTTCGATTGCCCGACATTTTTATGACCAGAGGCTCCAGGCAAATCTGCACCACAGCATGCAATTAGTGCGTCCTTGCGATGTATCCGAATGCGAATACATTATTCCCAATGAAGAGATAATCATCATCTAATCACAGGTCAACCCTTTCACAAAAGGAGCCTGACAAATGACCTTTAACCCCTCCTGCTAGGGAAGCTCAGCGCTGCATTGTCTTGTCTGTGAAATTGCGATTTTCCACTCAGTTGGTGTGGCAACTGGGTTATTAATATAATGAGAGGATCCTAGGATGGAGGGATGGAACGGGACGAGGGAGGAATGAGGCTCGGTCTAAAACGTGCGTCGTCAGCATGCCAACCACCGAAAACATCTTTTATCCGATCCTGTGACCAGATCAAAAACCGAGCCTTGAAAAACATAAACCTCGTGCTGTTTACATCAGGATGGACCTCGCTGTTTCCGAGGGTGGACGTGCTCTTATGTTCTTGTAGCCCGAACCGAGCTACAATTGTCCCCATGTTTACAAATGTCTTTGTAATTATTTGTTCATGTCGTATCTTCATAAACAGCAACCAGATGTAAATTACAAACCATATTCAGAGCACAAAACTCGAACACGAAAAAGCGAACCACACACAGAACTGCAAACAAGAACCAGTAAAAGAACATACACTCCTAGGCAGAACATGCTTTTTTTTTTACTTACTCATTTTCCACTTTATCTAGTGTACAGGGTCACGTGGGGTCTGTAGCCTATCCCAGGAGAACGAGGCAGGGTACAACCTGGACCAGTGCATCACAGGTCACACACACACACACACACACACACACACACACACACACACGCTCATTCACACACTATGGGCAATTTGGGAATGCCAGTTAGCCTAATCTTCATGTTTTTGGACTGTGGGAGGAAACTGGAGTATGTGGAGGAAACTCACCAAGCACAGGGAAAACATGTACACAGACCCGATGTGGGAATCAAACCTGGACCCTGGACGTGCAAGGCGACAGTGGTCACCACTATTTTTTTTTAAAAGCTTCCAATAATGAAGTTCATCCACTGCAGCACTTCAACAACAATAAGCACAGCAACCTTTCTGTCTTTTATAGAGGCAACATAAATGGATTTGTTTTGGGATTGCTTTCTTTCATGACAATAATGCAATTCGAAGCCGCAAAGTGCAAAAACTTAGGAACTTCATTTTCACGTATAAATGCCTCAACAAAGTGATGCACAGTATAAAATGACCTGGGGTGAGGAGAAGTCTTGGTGTCTTGTCTAGTCGAATAGCAACCACGTTCTTAATGGAAAGTCCATTCCAATTCCAAAAAAATTAAATTAATAAAACTACATTTGAGCCTGTGATGTGATATGTCTGTTGCAGTCGAATTGTTAAATCGATGACAGGTTTTGGAATTCAGCATGGGGTGACAGTTGCCATATGGCACCAGAGCGGATAAAGCGAGCGTTGCCGCTCTTTCACGAAGGCCCCTCCCCTCGTCAGTCATTAAAGTTTGCTTCCTGCCGTTCCTCATGTTCTCACTTTTCCTCTTGCTAAGATAATTTTTTTAGGCAATGGATCCATGTAGGATTTAACACTCTTCTTTGCTTCGGCATTAAAGAGACTTCCAGCAACGAACAGAACGTTTAGTCGATCCCCTGCTTCTAGACAGTGAGATTATTTATGATGGATTGTGTTTTGTAAAACATGTCTATGATGTAAAAATTATAGATATCATTTGAAATAAATGTAAGACCAGATAAACTTTGGACTACATGTTTTTTGGTATCTTGTGATTTATCAGGTTACATGATTTTATTTTATTTTTTTGGGGGTTTTTTCCCAATTTTCTACCCAATATTAGTCGTAGCCAATTCCTCCCCGTCACTAGGGGGCTCCCACATTAAGGCTACTACTAC
>JAOVVB010103433.1:0-12992 GCA_028570985.1 Heterobranchus longifilis | reverse complement strand
CTGCTGGTGCAGGCAATTCTAACTTCTGCCACTGTGGTGCACTGTGCCTCCTACAAGAGCCAGCTCCGGATGGGGGCTCCAGAGTACGACGACAGCATGCACACCCCGACCCATTACTGTGAGGTAAGGCGGGTAAAACCAGGGTCAAATGGACAAAATCAAAATCTTTTTTCTCTCCTTGTCTGTCTCTCCACTTCCAACAGGAGATATTTGCAAATGTGGAAAATTATACATTTACTTCTCTTTAAGGTATTCTATAGCTCATGTAAATGGCATTTAAATATGATGACATAAAAATATATGAGCTAGAAACATATAAAAAAACACATTGTGTTGCTCATCCTTCACACATCATTTATTGCAATGTTTTTGTCACCTTTCCCCTTCCACATTTCATCTCTCTCTCTGCTTCTCCCTCTTCCTGTTTTGCTCTCTCAGCAGCAAGCAGCCAATGGAACGCTGCAGGATTTTGACAAAGACAGAGCCTGGAAGGCAGTTGTGGTCCAAATGGCCCAATGAACAGTCCAACTATACACAGAGAAGTTTGATGAGAAGTGGAGAAAGGAAGAATAAAACTGAGTGTAAGCTGTAAGTACAATCCTGAGACAGAACACACTGGAAGAAATAAGAAGCTGAAAGAGTCAGAGATGGAGAGAGAGGCATATAGGGGGAGAGGAAATAAAGAAGGAAAAAATAGAAAGACAAATCAGAGAGAGAAAAAAGTTTGAAAGAATGCAAGGCAGGATTTTTCTTTTGTTTGTTTTTTATTAAGATGTCTGCGTAGATAATGCTTTGATGTCTATTTTCTGGGATTTTTATAATTGTTGCCTGCTTACTGTACTGTTGTGTTTCTACATTGACACCATACAAGCACAATGAACAATCATGTGAGTCAATGTTTAGTAAAATGTTCAGAACACGTGGGCCTACAACACAAAGTGTTATCTCGAAATATTCAACTTCATACAGTAAATGTAACTGAATTTACTCTGGATTTAATGGATGATACAGTTTTTTTTGGCAGCATCATTGTGGAGGTTGTACTGTAGGATGAAAAGGATGCCAGTATGTATTAAAAAGAAAATACATCCGAGACATCCAACTAAGTGAATGGTATCATATATTTTTCTTTTTTTGTATCCCTACAAAGAGAATGATCTAAAATGAGAAATATATGCATTTTTAGTACTTTTCTTACACAGCTGCTTATGTATGACCTGGCACTGATTCAATGTATTCTACAATATCAACCTGCTGATGTTTTCACACAGCCACATTTATACAGTAGGAGAGTTTCCCTATAGATGCAAGGTGGCAGATTTTATTCTCTGCAGAGTTTCTTTCCAAATAGTGAACACTGACTTATCTTAGCACAATCTCTTGACTGTAAGTTATATTTTGTTCAGTAGTTGTGTCGTCTTGTGTACAGCTTACTACAAGAGGACTGATCCACCTGTATCGCTGATTAACTGATGTAAAGAATTTTAACTGACATTATGTAGATCAATAAAATGTTCGTCATCAACTGTAATGTGGACAATGTTTTATGGCTGTCTTGTCAATCTGCAGATATATAATGGCAATGCATATACCACTAAAATATTGTTCAGTTATTATCCTATTTTTAGAAGTCAGGCTGTGATGTTTACATATATGGGTGATTTATATTTGTATACACTGAAAAAAAAACTTTTCACATCCCTGCTTTCTTGTTTGGAAATGAGAATGGTGGTCTGATTATTCTTGTATTTGCTGCTATGCAAATTTCCTTCCTCTGTTAATTTACTCATCCCTCCGCTCCTCCCTCTGACCCTCAACATGATATATTCTCATTAACAAGCATTCGTTTCCCTCTCTTACATATAAGATTATGCCATGACATGGCATTCACTGGAAATGTTATGCAGGCCAAGACTTTAATGCATGTAGAAATACAGATTTGGGTAGCTCTGGTTAGCCAAAATTCCAAACCTCCACACAGTGGCCCCTTGCACGTATACAATGCAAATACAACTGTTCAGTTTTAGCACTGGGGTCATAGTGATGGTGTTGAACTGGACTGTGTTCCTAGTATTCTGCCTCCCTCCTGTATGAAAAGGGAGGACAAACACTCAATATAATGTAGTCCAGTACAAGGCCACCTTTAACTATGACGTCAATAATAAATATATAATTGACATTTCTGACAAAAACAAAACAAAAAAATAAATATTATGAACTTTGTAAAGGTACAGTTTATAGCAGGGTAATTAGATTGTTGGACCCAATAGAGAGGGCTGAGTGTATGTATAATGAAAGGAGATGGGTTTTTGTTCCTAGAAATGAAGGTCCCCAAGATCTCTGCAGAGAGAGAGAGAGAGAGAGAGAGAGAGACTATATTTGGAAGAGCAGACGTGGTGAGGTGCGGCTTCCCCAACCGGCGGAAACCGGCTTGAGGAAAACTGACTTGTGGCTCGGTCCGGCTGACGAACATCGAGAGCGCGCCACCATCGCGCGCTCACATCGCCTTGTTGCCACAAGAATCCAACAGAGAGCTGGAGGCTGCTGGAGGACACAACTCACCCAGCTGCTGTAACACTGGCCCTGCTGAAAAGGCAGTCTGTGTCCAGAGCAATATTAATACATACACTTTAATAAAAAGCATTAATTTATTGTATTTCCCTAAAATAACCCACCCCTCTAGAACAATTTTGTATTCGCACTGTAAAAAAAAAGTGTGGCAAAAGTTGGCAAAACACTGGAAAATTAGGCTACAGTAAAATTCATGTTCAATTGTACATAGTTTTATTGAAAATACAGATATTTACTGTAAAGATTATCTGTGTGTTTACTGTAAAATAAAAAACAACAATTCTCATTATATAACATCTCTAAAATGTTAAACAAACATACATCTGGACAAAAGAAAATATTACAGAAATACCTTAAAATGACCTAATTTAAATAAAGTTGTTATTTGGAGAATTAATGGGGTTATCCAATCCATCCACAAGGAAGGAAGTACAGATTTCTGGATGTAAAACACAAAAATATGTCAATTTAACTTTAAATAACCCTATGCTATATCAGCATGCATATCTTACAATACAAGTAGTCCATTAAATTAAATACTGGCTCCTCCACTGTCAGTTAGTTTATTTCAAACTTGAGGTTTTTCCTCCACTGCGTGATGTCTTGGATACTCCCAAAAAAAGGGAGTCAGGAAGATGCTCGCCACACCCAGTGAGTTTGAATGACAAACATATTTCCCATTCCTGGTTTTGCAAGTGTCTTTTCCAGTCCCACACTCACAGATGATGGGCAGACTGGATAAACCTATCAATAAGAAAGCCAGAGCCTTATAGTTAGGTTGTAGACTGAATAATTTGATTGATAGATTTGGATAGTGGTAGCCGGTCTGTAGTTAGACAATAATGTGATTTTAACATCCAAAGATGGTAAATGTGCATATGGGACTTTAGATCTGTAATATTTAAATGATGAACCCCTATAAGGCATTGTGGAAGGATATCGATTTCTGCAACATAATTGAATGTATTTTCCAGCTTCTCTCCTTACACACCACCTTGTGAATGTGAATCTTGTGTGAAGCGATGAACCAGAGAATCTTTATGTGTTATCTCATCCCTTGTTCCTGAGGAGGAGGCAGGGCAGGGAGGGAGGAGAGGGAGGAGAAGGAGGGAGGGGAGGAGGGGGGGGAAGGCGGAACAAACCGGTGTGCTCCTCGGATACATGCTGTAGCTGCTCGCCCGCACTGCAGATTAACTCTTACCGTGCCGGGAGATGCAGCGAGACATGGTGAGTGGATTTTTCATTATTTCCCTCCACAGTGCATGGCACATGGCAGCACCGCGGAGTGAGCGCGGCTTTTCTGGTGCTGCTCAGTGTGGACAGGTGATGCAGGTATTGAGCATCACTCCGACAGTAGGATCTCCTCTTCTCACACACACACACACACACACACACACACTGAGAGAGAGAGAGGAAGAGACAGAGCAGCACACACACTACATCACTTGATGTTGAGCGGCTTGTCTCTGGTTATTCCGGAGCTATCCGCCGCTCAGGTGCTGAAACGGCTCGTCATCTGCCGGCAGCTGCAGCCCCCTGCAATGCAATGTCTCTGTGGAAGTGTGGAGCTCATGCCTGTGTTTGTCACAGACCTCTTAGGAGACAGCACTAGCTCAACACGAGCTAACTATGAGGACAATAATGGTCCTCTGATGAAATGTTCCTGCTGTGTTCCCATAGGGACTTACTGAGGAGTCAAAGGTGAGAAAACTGAGGATACTTTATGGTGGTTTTTTTGTATCTTTCCATAGTTCTCCGGTCTGATTTGTAGGGCTACAACTAACAACTACTGTCGATTAGTCTGTTGTTTATTTTCTGAATTAGTTGTTTGGTCTAGAAAATTGTGAAAAATGTTTATCAGTGTTTCCAAAGATGACGTCCTCAAATGTCTTGTTTTGTCTACAAATCAAAGATATTCAGTTTACTGTCAGAGGAGTAAAGAAACCAGAAATATTAACGTTTAAGAAGCTGGAAGCAGAGAATTTCTCTAAGAAAAAATTACTCAACCCGATTAATCGATTATCAAAATAGTTGCTATTTAATTTAATAGTGGACAACTAATCGATTCATCTTTGCAGCTCTAGATTAGTCTCCTGGATGTCTTAGAACAAGTGTCACATCCATGCAAAAGTTCTTCCCTCTTCAGCCATAATCTTATAATTCAGAGTGAATGAATGGGGCACTTCTCCTTCAGCTGTTGACCCGGAGCCTATAGCTCCGTCTCTTTGTACCGCTCATAGCCAAGTAGGATGCTGTAGTAGCCAAAGAATGTGGGATTCCCTCTCTAAACACCGGTAGCATCGCCCAGCTGAAGGGCATTATCTGTTAAACTGGATCACTGCCAACAGCTTACAGTGCAGCCTCTAACCGAGCGCTCAAAATGTAATGCTGCCCCTTTAACTTTAAATTATGCAAAGTTTATTTCCCCTCTTCCTTGAGACAGTTTGGAGATGTGGATAAAGTTGCCTTGATTGTTATCAGACAGTACAGAGCAGTCTAAAATATATACTGTGTGTTATGTTATCCCATAAGGGACATCCTGTTCTATTTTTCAGATATAACATCAATTACTGCATGATGTCAGCATTAACACACGCAGCCTTGACTAATTCTTCTGTGATAATATTTCAAAGAAATCCTCTCCTTATGATCTTTCTCACCGTGCAGGTGAGACACGCTAAATTGTCCCCTGCACATGTAACCACAGCCTCAAGGTTCCACTCCCCGAGATATTAAGTACATTTTGTATCCCCGGATTAGAGGGTTTGAATCTTAAGGATTTCACAGATGAGCTGGGGGGGTTTTTTGCATTATGAGAGGAAAGTGAGAGGAAGGGCAGAGGGAGTAATGGGGGAGAGAAAGTAAAAGGGGAAGAAGGGAAGCGAGAGTGGTGAGGATTGTTGATGGGAAAGGAGTGATGTATTCACCCTCCTGCACGGAGGACATTCACGTAACCTTCATGTGAAATGAGCATGCAGCAGCTGCACCCTGCACAAATACTGCACAAGCACATGCATGTTCATGTATGCATGCATTACTCACATGTGCACTCAGACATCCCACTGACAACTGTGTGGGTGCACCTGACATCCCAGTGTGAACACGCTGTTCCACAGAGATGATAATGACCACTAAAAGTCCAGCGAGGGGCAGGGGACAAAGCAGAGTCAGTGTCCAAAAACAATGAATTCTCAAGACAAATTTGTCAAAATCACTGAATAAATTCAGTTTTTAGTCAATTTCAGGTTAGCACACTCCCCAGCGAATAAATTTGCCCTTCAGTGTCCTTGTTCGATCAAAGCCAAAAGGCAAACCCCCCCCCCCTCAGATGTGACCACATTCACACACTCCACCGGTCACAGAGTGAGGATTAGTCGTCCTCCGCCACATGACTGCACTATAGAGGACGATGATGGGAACACAGTGCTTTCCAGAGGAAGGTGTGAGACAAATCCACGCTATGGCTCGTTTGAAAAAAGGTGGGACTAATTATCTATTGAACATATGTTCCCAGAAATGGCTTCTTGTACCTCACTGTACTCACATGGTTCCTACACCTTCTTAAACATCAAATTCAAGGACTTTCCAGGCCCAATTCTGTCATATTCAAGGACCCAAGATACAGATCAAGGTTAAGTACTGTTACAATTTACAGCAGCTCACAAACAACAGACATCACTCATGCACACACGTGACCGCTGCACTTTCTCGAGGCAAGTGGCGTGTGAAACAATACTGTGGAAGAACTTCAACTTCTATTCTTGCAGAAAATATATAAATTCAAGCACTTTCAATGACCAATGTCTATTTATGTCTATTTTCAAAAACTTTCAAGGCCTTGGTTTTTATTCCTCAAATTCACAGACTTGCATGTACATATATGTATATATAAATCCACATATTGTACCCCCCCCTAACTGGTAATCTTTTCTTTCAGGGAAGGACTGGTCAGAGCTTCTCCTGACCAAAGCTCTCCTAACAAGCCAGCACAGCACTCTCTCCCTGTGGATCACAAGGACGCCTCCTAAACTCTGCTCATTCCTCAACCTGCCACACAGAGAGTGTGGACTGAGGCCAGACACTGTAGAAATGGGGCAAAACACAGGGATGCGCACCACAGAGGCCGAGCGAGGGGTGTGCTTCTGAACATTATGCCTGTTCTCCTAAAAGAGAAGAGCTGTGGGAAACAGTAGAAAACTCAAAGCTCAGAAGAACAAAGACCACACAGTATGATCTGCTGCTTTCCCACGTATGGTGACAGGGGCTGAAGTTGGCCACACATTTCTGTGTTAACTTCAGCAGGGAGTGTCTGGCCTCCCCTCCAGTCCAGAGGGAGGTTGTAGCGTGCGGTCTTTGTGTTTCCGGATGCAGAACATCCTCGATCAAAACTTAGACATGGCCACGGCTCTACTCGCTGGCGAGAAGCTGAAGGAGCTGATCCTGCCGGGCTCCTCTCAGGATGAGAGGGGCGGGTTACTGGCCGGCCTCATGGTGCAGCTCAAACTGGAGCTGCCCTTTGATCGCGTCGTCACTATAGGGACGGTCATCATCCCCATCCTGCTGGTCACCCTCGTCTTCACAAGGAACTTTGCAGGTGAGTTCTGCCACTAGAGGGGGTGCATTGCCAAAGGGAGGGTGTCTAAGTTACAAAACTATTTTGACTTAGCCATGCAGTGCTTCATGTCTTCTGTGACAGACAGTGATAAGAAAAGATTTAAGTAAGAGATTAGGCCAGGAAGCAAAAGGAGCATTGACAAGTGCAGCGGAGGAGCAGGCAGAGAGAGCGTCTGGAGACAGGAGGGGGAAGAGTGAAGGTTAGAAAGCTGGGTGTGATGGGAGAGATGTTAGTTCACTGCTGAGTCAGGCTCTCTGCATAACCACATTAACCATCTGGGACTGAGCATTTAACTTTAGCAGCAGAAAGATGTGGGTGTTTAGACAAGTCCTTCAGTTTTCCCTCGCTGGGGTGTTTTATAAGGATATTTAGGGCATTGCCTGGGAGCCAGCCCTCTCTGCTAAGTTCATGTTTCATTCACTTTGCATATCGGTCTGGCCTCTTTGCCATTCAATAGATTTACAATCGACTAAAAACTTAGATCCAATCACAACCATTTATCTCATATCAGGCGGTTTTAAGATGATGATTGACAGAGGAGAGACCGTGGGCACAAACAAACAAGATGGCTGCTGCTGTTGCCGGTACATCCATTCAAACAATGTTCAGGAAGGCTGATCAAATATGAATCAAGATTCTGTTACTACATTGAGTATTTCTCGCTTCAAATGTTTTCAGAAACATATTTTAGTGTTCTGCTGAGCTGCAAAATCAGAGTCTGTGCCGAGAATAAAAGAGTTACCATGTTAACTGCCGAGTTTCAGCAGAAATTTAGATCAAACGTTCAAACTAGGCAGTGCTGATCAAATATGAATCAAGATTCTCTTACTGTATTGCCTATTTCTGAAATGGTTTCAGAAACATATTGTAGTGTTTTGTTAAGCTGTAATTTGAAAATGTTTGCGAGCAGATCAGCATTTTTCTCATCTTTCAAGGTTCAAGTCTGCAACCTGCATGTGCATTGCTCTGATTGGTTGTAGGTCTATCCAATTACATCCAGAGGCATTTTGGTCGCAAATGCGAATTAGTCTGCCGATGCCAAACCATTTTCAGATTACTCCTGAATCCTGCATCCTGTGACTGTAACAAAGTAATATCAATATGTTATAATAATAACATATTATCCTTACTACCAGTTATATCAAATAACACATACTGACTTAAAAAATGACTAGCTATTAAACCATTTGTAATATCAGATGTCACTGTTCTTAATTCGAAAGTAGACTTGCTGCAGCCCAGAATCAGATAGAAGTGATAGAGAACTCTGACAGGAAGGAGTGCTCTCACTTCCTCTATCTGAGCCAGGCAGATCATCATTTCAAAAAGCAGCGTGAGTGTGTGAGTGTTATCAGAGGCACACAGCGCTGTGAGCTGAACAGATGAATGATTCTAAAAGATACAGCCCAAATAAAAATGAAACCGATCAAATAGATGCATAGATTCCTAGAAAATGTGAATATGTTATTGCACATTGTATTTACTGCAATAAATATGAGGAAACTCCAAATCCACCAGGTAAACCATATTATTTTAAAGGTCCCATATTGTAAAAAGTGAGTCTTTTTTTTAATTATAAACCAGATCTAGGTGCTATATAAATACTGTAAAAGTATCAAAACGCTCAATCCATGGAGAAATGCACTCTGCCCGCATTCAGAAATTGCCTTTAAACGAGCCGTCAGGACTTCTGTACAGTTGTGATGTCACGAATATACTATATAGGTAGAAAGTGCCGCTACAGTCATTCCCCGGCTGCAATGACAGTGAAGAAACGCAGAGAGCGCAGGTGCAGAAGACCTGGAAACACTGACCAATCAGAGCAGACTGGGCTTTTTCGGGAGGGGAGCTTAAAGAGACAGGCGCTAAAACAGAGCGTTTCAGACAGAGAGTGAAGTGACAGTATGAGAAAAATAATGTTTTTTTAAACATTAAAGCATGTAAACATGTTGTAGTAGAAACCCAAAATACAAGTCCTTTAAGCGGACGTGAAATGAAGGTGAGCATTAAGGTTAAGTCTGTTTTAAACATCTGTTGCATTATGCAGAGCTACTGAATGGTTACATTTTGACACAGTGGAGTTGTGTGCACATGCAGTTTTACAGTACAATGCATGATTTCAACACTAAAGTTATGTTTACCTTCTTTCACTTTCAAATAAGTGGTTTAGATAAAATTGTTGGGGTTTTTGTTTAAACTTGTCTGTTTGTCTTGCACGTTTTCACATTGCCAGATTTTTCCAATAAAATGTTATAGCTGTTGCGAGTGATGAGTGAAATTCTGAAAATAAGACCCAGGATGTAGCATTGTAGCATTCATCTGTCAGCTAATATACCAAATTCATATTATGAGATATACTCATCCAACTTGAAGTAATGGCTGATTCTTTCTGTGTGTACTTTCCTCAGAGGAGTCCATATACTGTTACACACCACACAACTTCACCAGAGACCAGGCACTGTATGCACGAGGCTACTGCTGGACGGAGCTGCGGGATGCTGCGCCTGGTTTGGAGTCTCACCTTTGGCCTTCACTATTTGAGCACAAGTTCCTGCCCTATGCCCTGCTGGCCTTCGCTGGAATCATGTACATTCCTGCTTTGGGCTGGGAGTTCCTTGCCTCTACGCGACTCACTTCAGAGCTCAATTTCCTGCTTCAAGAGATTGACAACTGCTATCATCGAGCCGCTGAGGGCCGAGCCCCGAAGATCGAGAAGCAGATCCAATCCAAAGGACCCGGCATAACTGAGCGAGAGAGGAGGGAGATCATAGAGAATGCGGAGAAGGAGAAAAGCCCAGAACAGAACCTGTTTGAGAAATATTTGGAGAGACGGGGCCAAAGTAACTTTCTGGCTAAGCTTTACCTGGCACGCCACCTGGCTATTATCTGCCTCAGTTCCATCCCCATCTCCTACCTGAGCGCCTACTACGCCCGCCAAAGGCAGAATGAGTTCACGTGCGCGCTGGGTGAGCCCCCGGACGTCAGCAGCTATCACGAGCTGAAGCTCAGGGTCAACTGTAAGCTGCCTGCTGTGCAGCTGCAGCGAATCATGGCAGCGGTAGATATCGCTCTGCTCTGCACCATGAACCTCATCATCCTGGTTAATTTGCTGCACTTGTTTGTGGTGCGCAAGTCCAACTTTGTATTTGACAAACTGCATAAAGTTGGCATTAAAACTCGGCGGCGCTGGCAGAAGTCTCAGTTCTGTGACATCAACATCCTGGCGATGTTCTGCAACGAGAACAGGGACCACATCAAGTCGCTCAACCGGCTGGACTTCATCACCAACGAGAGTGACCTCATGTATGACAACGTGGTCAGGCAGCTGCTGGCTGCGCTCGCACAGTCCAACCATGACGCTACACCCACTGTGAGGGACTCTGGGATACAAACACTTGATCCCAACATGGACCCCTCTGATCTTGGAGTGGGGGAGATGGCTGGAGAGCCGCTGGTCATCAAACGGCCCCGCAAGAAGATGAAATGGATCTCGGGCTCAAATCCTCTTCCTCAGCCGTTCAAGGTAAGGCTAGCTGTCTGAGAACAATTTCCATGTCTCCACATATAAGTCATCAACATTCATTCAGCATCAATAGGCGTTTTCGGATCAGAGGAACTTTTTCATTCTTCCAAGAACTTAGTTCTAAGAACGCCCCTTTTTCCTTGTGTCCGCACTGCAAGAGCTACAAATGATCATAGTTCAGAATGCCATTTTGAGGAACTTTTTAGCTCCTATTTCAGAGTCGGTACTCTCGGCCTATATTTGGGGCAGGCCTTTATTTGTTTGTGTCAACCATGACCCCAGGCCATTATTCGTATACTGTAAAGCATGTCAGGACTTAAATTAAATCCAGCAATCCTCAGTTACTCTCTAGCAGCAAAGCAACAGAGCTCTCCATGCTTCACCTCAGAGAGTCTGTGACTTGCTGCAAGTCGGTCTATACAGAAATGTATACAGAAGTAAGCCTGCTACAACGGTCACAGTTCTTTGCAGTGGCAATGGTACAGATAAAAAGGAATCCTGTTATGTTGATTTAAATGGAAATATCTGTTCTACTCATTCAATTTCTGTGGGAAAAAAATCTAAATGTACTGTCCTCTAAAAACAGAATAATACTCACTACTAGAAGTTGTTCAGTGGAGCGCAGCAGCTCATATAAACATGCTCTGTTCAAAATGCTTCCAAATGAGCCATAGCAGCTCTTGAAAAGTGCCTCTTTCTCTGAAGAGCCACAAGAAGTGGTCCTCATTTAGGACTTTCAAAATGTGCAGAACACTTCAATGCTGCTTTAATCGTTGCCTTTTGCTACCCGAACTGAAGTTTAAGCTGTGATACAATGACCTGTTTTTGTGTTTTCTGTCCTTTGTAAAGGAACCTCTTACCATGACACGTCTGGAAAATAACACCAAGCCTGAAAAACCCAAACCAGTCAGACGAAAGACAGTGACAGACAGCTTTATTGCACCACTTCTGGATACCAAGAGCACACAGTATCCTGCAATAAAAGGTATGCAGTACTATCAACAGTAAGTCTGTGGAAATGTTTATTTAAAGCTGTGCAGTTTTCCTATATGGATCAAATGACTGTGTGTTATATGAAAGGAGTTGCTCGTAGTGACAAACCCAGAGATAGTTATCAACCAAATCTGCAGTTTCCCTCAGCACTGCAGAACTTTCTCACATCTTTCAGCTAATTGTTTTGGTTTTCCAACTTTACTGTTTTGGTTCACTGTCAGCTTTCATCAGCATTGTTTCCAGACGCAGCAGGCAGACGCTTACGCATACTTACTTGGATCATCTGCTTTTTTTTATGTTAGGTTTTTATGTCCGACTTTTCGTTTTCAATCATAGATTTGAGCGGGATGGAGAAAAAGCACACTCGCAACTTCTCTCTGGACGTCCACCCATACATGCTGACCATTCGTAAGCCCAAGGTGGAGGCCACAACCGCAGAGCCTCTACCCTCAGAGCACAACATGGATACTGTGTACCTTGAAGGCACACACACTATTGTTCATGTGTCTGGTGCCATTACAGGTAAGTCTGATCTCCTCTCGCTCTTGTTCTTTCTGGTTCAGGGTTGAATTTATCACATTTCTTGAACCATTTGGGTGAAAACAAATATTCAAGGAATTAGTATGCAGCATCCCATCTCATAGCTGTACCTTGCATACGCCTGCAACCACAGCCTGACCCAGATAATAGGTATGATTATTTACAACATGCTAAATTCCACTTGCTTAATGAATATTGCTATTGCTGCTATTCATGATGGCCAATTAGTCTTAGCATGCAAAAGGTGCCGATCTTTGAAAGAGTATAGCCAGTCGGCGATTTGAGGGGGGATGCCATCCCTCTTGTTAGAGTATAGTGTCACCCTCATGATCAAAGTGACAAGTAGCAACGTGTAGCAACGTGTAGTCGTGGAAGAGCGAGAGGATCATAGAGACACACGCTGCCTGTAGCAGGGTCCAAAATTAACTTTTTTGTCCACTGACCTAATGGCTAGTGAATGTTCAAAATCTAACAGCCACTCAATAGATTACCATTGTTTTTTGGCTAGTAAGTAAAGCAAATCTACTAGCCACTTGCATATTTTACATTTGGCTAGTAAATGGTGCTAATTTTGGACCCTGCTGTAGTATTTCTGTGGTCATTCAGTAGCACCCATGCAAAATATTTTAGAGGAGACATGATTATAGTTATAGTTAAGGTGTCCTGCAACAATGTCCTTTGGATGCATGTGTATTGGACCATGCCCCCTGTTATCTCCAACTGACTGTAGGAGATCTTTTTTAGAAGGAG
>JAOVVB010103384.1:0-12993 GCA_028570985.1 Heterobranchus longifilis | reverse complement strand
AGAGAGAGAGGAAGGGAGAGAGAGAGGGAGACAGAGAGAGAGGGAGCAATTGTGAAATAGGAAGTGGAAATGAGGAAGATGTAAAGATGATGAGGAGAAAATAGGAGGAGAGAGGAACAAGTAGAGTCATGGTCAAGAGAAGTGGGAAGATGAAGAGTATGATAGGATGATGGGAAAATGAATGAAAATAAATCATCGAGAAAAGAGAAAAGGAGGGAGTAAGAAGGTAGAAAATAGAGAAACTAAAAAAGGTTGATAGAGAAGACAAAGTCAGGAGATATACATAGGCTGTCCTCAAATAAAGATCGTTGTTTTCATCCGCCCTAAACTTATGGGATAATTCTCTGGCTCAGTGCATGTGATGGATTAGCATACAAACAAAACAGATGATTTTGGTGCATCCACAGTAGACTCCAAAATACAGTTATTTTATGCTCTTTTTTTTAGCTAATCTTACTTATCTTGCACAGTTTCATTGTTTTTTCCTGTTTTATCACTTTGTAAAACTCTTTTAGTTGTTAATTTCTTAATCACTGTCACTTTAGACACTTTAAACACACACACACACACACACACAAACAGCTGACTAACACTCATACAATTTTGTCGACTAATCGATTCATTGATTTTATCGACAGATCTGTAAAACTGAGTTTCTCCACAAAGAATCATGCAAAAGCACCACTTTAAATATGGTGTTTACTAGAGATGTGGTCATAAGTTTCTTGGAAATAAGTCATTCAGCATGAAAAAAGCATAAAAAATGACTAATTGACTAAATAAATGTTAGTCGTCTAAGACCAAAACAACTGATAAATCGACTAATCGACTAAGAGGGGGCAGTCCTAATTGACATCATTGACTTGACGATGCAAAATAACAGATTATGAGCCGTTAAGAGGTTGAAGTTAGAGATGCAGGGAAACAGAATGATCAGAGAACAGGTGGAGGGTGGAGAAGCGACAGGACATAACTCCTGAACTTCAGGTCGCAGGTGATAAAGTTGGCATTTCCTAGAGTCAGAAAAAGCATGAGAGAGAATCCAGATATGCAGGGAGTTTGACGGATACATGGAAAAGCAGTCGGAAAGACAGCAGGGAGGCAAATGAGTAAAAATGGCGAGTCGCACGGCGCCTTGTGTCCGGGCGGAAGAGAGGAGTAGAGGTGAGGATGTCGAGAGGACGAGGGATGAGTGGAGAGAAGCTATTTTGGAAAAGTGTTGAGCTGTTTATTTGCACGTCATTGAAGCTGAAGTAAGGCGCTGGGGGAATTGGCCACCAATCCCCCGCTCTGCAACAGCTGCCGCTGCTAAGTGAGTTACTAGCCGTCAGACTGCCTTTATGTCACACAATCACACACACATACGCATGCATTTTCCTGTCACATGTTGCCCGTGATGGATGCGGCGAGGATATAATGCACTGCAACAGCACAGGAGGAAATATGCGCCATCCACCACTTTTGGCCTTTAAGTGAAATGATTGCTTAAATGAACGGCATTTCACGCGCGCAAACAGTGAACGCTGATTGGGTTGTTAAACAATAAGTTATTTATCACTCCACAACTAGCTGCAGGCCCATTAAAGGGCGAGGCCACGATACAAAGCAATGACTTAGTGTTTAATGTCTGCTGTCAAATAAAATGGGCAACACAGCTGGGGGTGGATAGTGCCACAGATCAGCATGTCATCAACTGTTAGAATGGATTTGCTCAATACCTCATGAAAGTTAGATTATTTTAAAAAAAATAAACTAAATAATCACTGAAGACCGAGGGGTTCTCGTAATCTTTCAGTCTGATTCGAAACGAGACGCTTTTTCAGTCTCTCATTAAAATACGATTTTTCCTCTTTTCCATCAGCGCAGTTATGATATTTTTAGTTGAGCCGTGCCGTGCCACGCTCATTTGTATTTCCAATGCATCCTCACAGCAGGGGATTACTTTGCTGACTCAGTATTATAGCAGGACAATATTATAGCCCTAATCCATTGCAAGGCCAAAGCTCGACAGTCAGCCCCCCCCCCTCTCGACTAAGACGTCAAAGTAACCAGACTGGCTCAACTTGTGTTATTAGGAGAGCCACTGGAGAGGAGGCGCCATGTTTACTCGCTTTAATCTTCAGCTTTCATTTGTTTTGTAGCTCCTCCGCCGCTAGTTTTGTTTCACCCTCATGTCCATGAAAATGCAATGTCACAATAATTGCAATTCACGATATCCTGATAATCATAGAAACATGCTTAATACCCTTAAAATGGCACTAAACATACTGGAATCACTTTACATTACATTTAGTGAAGAAACAAATAGTTTTATTGCATGATTTTTTCTAGTGAACATCCTTTTTAGTGAAAAAACAAAAACTTAAATAATCTCAAATAATGTAATCATAAACCATAAGGTCTTCCTGCATAAATTAAGGTTAAAAAAATAGCAACATTCTGTGAGTCTGTTCTTTCTTACATGATATTTCCTGTATTCTTTAAATCAGTTTTTCACTTCTCGACCCTGTTAAATGGATATTCACAACAATCAACTTATTGATGAGTGTGAGTGTTTTTTTGTCGTGATCTGCGATGAAATCGTATATATATCGTCACATCCCTAGACCTAACCTTAATCCAACACACACTGAACTTCTCTTCTATGTCGGTGTATCACATCTGTGTGAAAGTGCTCATTTAGTCAGTATAGTATTAAAACATTCCATGCTAAAAACTTGTTTAGCAGCTTGTTTAACCAGAATAAAGTCGAACCTTTTACCAGTTCTGTAGACCAAAACTTGACCAAAACAAGAATGAGTTTTTCAAATGTGCAAAACTGTTTTAATTTGTCAATCATTCAAAGTGACTCGAGTTATTTGAATTTGAAATATGAAGCGCAGGAGAATGTAGAAAGAAACATGCTTGAAATTTGATATTCGGCTGCAAAACATTTACAGGGAAATGGAGTGATAGCATGTATTTTAAATGTCACCTTGCTGCTGAAGGTGAAGTGGAAGCAGAAAGACATCACCTATCACTGTCAGAGATGGCAGCTCTCAGAAAAACACACTTCCTCTCCCCCTGCGCTCTTTCGACAGCATAGCCTGAATATTACTGCTGTATGAATACAGGAGAGGAAAAGAGGCATGCAGGGGAGGAGGAGAGGAGAGGAGGATGTGTAGAAGAGTCGATAAGAGAAGATGCACAGGAATATTCAGAGCAGCATAATACTGTTTCTGTGCAGATGGGAAAATAGAGGTTGAAGAGAAGAGGAAGTTTGGATCTGGATCTTTTTACAGTATGCAGAGAAGAAGAGGAGGTGAGAGGGAGGGATTGAGGAAGGAGGACAGGAGAAAAGGGCGACGAAATAAAAGGATGAAATGCAGGATTAAATATAACCACACTATGTAAATGACAGCGATGTGGATAATACATTTTCAGCAAAATGAAATTTCAAGAAAAACACACACTCGTCAGTTTTAGTCTGTAAATGAGCAGTGGAAGCATAGACTGTATATAAAGATGGACGACGTCCTCCCACTGTACAAAAGTGAAGTTGAAATGTCCCAGATACTGGTGCTGCCATCTTGTAATTTTGTCCCGGTCGACCAATCGCGACTAGCTGTCGATCATGACGATTCATTTGATGATTATAGCATCAAATAACTATTTAAACTGAATTGAATTGAAAACCTTTATTTATCCCTGTAGGGAAATTCAGGTGTCTGAACAGCAAACAGAAAAAGAGCACAGAATATGTAGGCAAATGGTTAAGAACAATAAAAAATGAGAATAAATAATTCAGAGAGTGCAGAGTGCGAGGTCAATGTGCAAATGAGCAAAAGAATACAGTCCAGTAGAGCCTATCAGCCTATTAGCTCCAGATCACCAGAAAAATTAACACTTGAACAAACATCAGCGTGATAACAACTACCTAAAATGACAGAAACCATCTTTGGGAAAAATGTATTTGACGTGTGCTTGGATTTTTTAGTTTGGCCCATGTCCCATCCGCTAACATGGAGGGGGCGGGACTTATGACCTATACTGCAGCCAGAACACCAGGGGATGATCAAGATATTTTGGCTTCACTTTTGGGAAGCTGTCAAGCCGTCCATCTTTATATACAGTCTGAGTGGAAGGTGTTACAATAAGATAAAAAATGAAAATGTATTTAAAACAATAATATGATGCATGTTTTTTTTGTCTTTAGGTTTTGTCTGCTGTGGTCAGGAGTATATAAACTCATCAACCTCTCTTTGCTGTGTGGGTCATGACGGATATCCCACAATGCACCCTGCTGGCAATGCCACAGTGACACTGCAGTGCTGTGGGTCAAAGGTCATACATCAAGAAGAGGAATGCTGCAACGGGATTGGCTATGACCCTCAACGACACGTGTGTGCTGACGAACCCACGCCCGGCCTGTTGATACAGGTGTGTGTGTGTCTGTCTGTCTGTCTGTCTGTCTGTCTGTCTGTCTGTCTGTCTGTGTCTGTCTATATTTATGTCTATATGCTAGTAAATCAGTGTCTTCTCAAAGATGGTGAAATCCTCTCTGTGTTTATACTATATTGTATTTGCTCAGACATTTGCCCATACAGTATATGATGTAATCTGAAGCACACTGTTCTGTCTTTTTTTTTTTTAACTGGGATTGCAACTAATGATTGTTTTCATTATTTTCTCGGTTAATCATTTGGTTAATAAAATGTCAGCAAATAGTGAAAAATGTCCATCCCAGTTTCTCAAAGTTGTCCATCCAAAACCCAAATATATTCAGTTTAACATGATATAAAACAGAGAAAAGCAGGACATTTTCATATTTGAGAGGCTGAAAACAGCATTTTTGCACAGTTTAATACACATTTGCTAATAATTTATGATCAGTCTGGTAACAGATATTTTGAGTCTGGATTTCACACATTTTAATTCTTCATTTCATAATTAATTTTAATTCACATTCTTTAATTCTCTAATTTTAAGTCTTGTAGAAGAAGTCCTGTATTTTGTATCTGTATTACCTGCATAGTGTATATTAGTGGAAGGAAAAAGATAAGACCTAAAACTTAATCATATGTACAGAAAGACAATTGAAATGCACCTATAATTGCCAATAAATGCAGGAATGAAATTCTCAAGTGACTTCCACGCTTCAGAAATGCAGAAAAAATGTCTGGCCTTTACACGTCCAGTAGATATTGGTAGAATTTCTCTCTCTCTCTCTCTCTCTCCCCCCCTCTCCCTCCCTCCCAAACTCAAACTCATTGTCACATCAGGAGTTGGGGACTGGGCCATCTTCCATTTATCAACTGGGGTCATGTGGTGTTTGTGTGTTCCTAAGTCAGCATGAGACGGGCACACGCATACACACATACACAAACAGAGGCACACACACACAGGGACAAAGGGTAGGAACTCTCATTAGCTCTAATGATGTCATTAAGGACCATGCTTACCACACACACACACACACACACACACACAAACACGTACATAGCGACATTCTGCATGTATCGCGTGTTAGACAGAGACGCTTTTGAATTTATAAAAGATAATAAACTTTATAACACAAGTTTCTGTGGTAGTTGTCGGTGCCTGTGTGCAGTGCAATCACAGACAGATTTTGAACCTCATAGTTTAAATGTTCTCCCTTTTTGTCTCCTCCTCCCCTGCTCTCTTACTATTTAACTCCTCCATCTTCTCCTCTCTTCTTTTCTCTCCATCTGTATCTGTCTGTTTCTTCCTCTGCACAGCACCAGTGTTTGCAGGGCGCCGTGTGTCCCGTAGCTGCAGCATCTACAGCTTACTGTGGCTCCTGTGACCTCGATCCATCCACGACCGCCTGCACATGGGTCCTGTCTGCACACACGCACCCCGACACACCCTCCACAACATACGCACCTTCCATCAACACCACTCGTGAAACTCTCACTCGGGGCCTGTCTACACATACAAACAGAAGTGATAACACATACAAAATGGCAGACGCATACCATCACACACACACTGAGAATCTGCAACTCGAGGGAAGCCTGTGTCCGTCGCACGAGGAGGTGGTGTACAGCGGAGATGCCGGCAGATACACCTATACAGGTAATGTGTGTGTTTGTGTGTGTTCAGTGGAAAAACAGGCTACAGTTTAGAGGAATTACCAAACTAGTACTTTTCTATAGTAATTAGCATTGTTTTGTTTTTTTAGCATTTTTATATATATTGATTTTTCTTTATCTTTCTTCACCTACTGTAAATGTTGAGTATCTTTGGTAACAAGCCTGCTTTTCTAACCATAAGCAGCTACTGTATTTTATACAATTGTTTTGCCACCAAACAAATTTTCCTGTTTCAAAACAAAAATCTCTCTTTAAAACAAAATGTTTGTATCCCTCAATGCCTCCTGTACATCCACACTAATACATTTTCGTTTTAAAACGAAAATGATCTCCGTCCTAACGAGCGTTTTAGCACAGTTTCAGAACTAATCTCCGTCCATATTAGCATGCCTGAAAATACATATGACAGACAATTCATGTATGATCACTGTAACGATGTGAGCATCCACACTGATGAATGATAATGTTCTGTGGCGACAAGCTCGCGCTGCACGCTCCAGCTGATACATAATACACTAGATGTTGCGATATAAGATACAGGAATGTCGTAGGAATATCCTATGTATTCATTCATTTCTGGTACATTTTATGAACCTATAAACAAGGTTATGGTCTACCAGTGGTCCACGGAGACTTCCGTGCCACTAACGCCGCCGCTTTTGCCAGACAACAGCACACAGAGCTTCATATAGCCGGAGTTAAGAGCAGGCAGGTGGGTGTCAGATCCGTGCAGAGCACCGGGACAAAAACACTGACACATGACCGACAGTATGTAGTAACAACCAAAACACAACAAGATTCAGTCTTGGTGGTTTCTGTGACATGAGAAATACTAAGGCTTAAAAATACAAAAGAGCACAACAAGAAGTGATCGTGTGTGACTGCGTCATCATTTCCAAAGGACTAAAATGCAAACCTGGAGTTTTCAAACTAAAACGGGGTCAGCAGCGTTTCCAAAACTCTCGGTTTCAGGGTCTCGGAAACCCTGTATTAGTGTGGACACGAGGTGTAGATGTAGCAAACGATATGCGTTTTAAAACCAAAACTTATTAGTGTGGATGTAGCCTTGGTTAAGTCAAGTTACCTGAGTGACGTTACACAAGTAGTTTTCTCAGATCTTCCACCACTTTACATGCTGTTGTAATTAAAATATGTAGACACAATTCAATTCAATTCAAAACAATGAATGCCTAAAGTCAGCAGCATCACCATTCAGCTCAATTAAACTTTTTAATCGCATAATCTTTTCTGGTCAGCATGCTGCTGTATGCCTCATGTATTTGAGTTTTAAAAATGTTCATAATATATTTGCATCCCCGCTTCTTCTGACCTATGACTTTGCTGGAGATTCGGACTCTCACTTCAGTCCTCCGAGCCGCTATGAAGAATAACTAATGCAGAATATAGCCATCTGTGAAACACACCGCTTATAGAAATTTCAAGCCTGCGGAAACCAATTCTGCATTTACTCTAAATGTGTCAGCCGCTGCAATCAACGGGCTTTAGAGACAGATGCCCTTCCACACGCTCGCTCACACACACACACACACACACACCAAGACAGCTGTTGCAGTGTACATTGATAGCTGTTAACGTGGTAACTCTCTCTGCGCTGTACACTTGTGTGTCATTAAAACTTAGAGATGGGCGTTTAAATGCCATTTCAACATTCTCTACTATTTATCAGCCCAGAGGGAGTTAGAGAGTGTGTGTGTGCGTGTGCGTGTGCATGTGCGTGTGTGTGCGTGTGCGTGTGTTGGTGTTTGTGGGCGTGTGTGTCAGGATTTTCAGTTTGTCCACACATTATTTATCTGGGTAGTTACGTCTGTTTAATCAAGACTAATTGTGGTTGTGGATGTTATGCGTGTGTATGGGTGGTTGTGCAATAATTACATATTTTTTGTGTGCGTTTGTCCAGTTAGTTACTATTTAAGTGTGCTTCTGTAGTGTGTGTGTGTCTGTGTGTGTGTCTGTGTGTGTGTGTGTAGCATGGGGCGGTTAGGATAAGAGTTTCTAGGCAATGCTGTGACACCATCTGGGCAGAGGCACATAAAGCTGTCGCCACCCACCATACACCAGATGTTTCTCATGCACACACACACTCACACACACAGGGTATCATGCTATACTTCTCTGGGAAAAATCCTAAGGCAGATCACACACAGATAGCTCCACATGTGCAATGAGTGCTATAAGTACATACTGTATTGTCCACACCCAATTGTATCAATCCACACACACACACACACACACTCACACACACACACATTCCGTGTTTTATTTACACGTGTGTGTCACTGTGTGTGTGTTTTGCTGCTTCAGTTATCACAGTAGTAAAGACAAGAGTCCCAGACTGGTGGTTAAAACGTGGTCTCATTTACAGCAGCAGTCCCTTAACACTCCTAAAAATAATGCACATGTGCGTGTGAGCGTGTGGAAGTGCATCTGTATGTATATGCTCCTGTATGTATGCCTCGCCAGAAGGGTTGTCACAACCTGTCTCCCAGAATGCTTCAGTAACAGCCTGAGGTTTACAACTATGCACCAGTGATAGTGCATATATTTGGTATATGTTCATATAACGTGTGCTTACATTGGAAATACAACTCCCAGGACACACAATTTCAAAGATGGAACTATTCTTAGTACACGTTATTTTAGATAAACCTATCTGCCATATGTTTCATACTGTGCATGTTGTACAAAAGGGTCCCAACCTGGGCCCTTTTGTACATCAGGTTGCTCTAAAGATTTTAGGGCACAAATCCATCAGAATCCTTTTGCTACATACAGTCACATTTGTAATCTGCTTGTTGAGGAGTAAACAGTATATTTTGAATCCCTTATCTTAAGTTTTCGCCTAAGAATTCAAATCAGCAGATGCAAAGTCTGTGTTTTATTGGATTTCTTTATTAAATGAACCACAGTGAATCGACGTCTCTTTTTTGTCAATCCTTTTTTTATTTAAAATATTAGCTGTTTCAGATCGAACTTGCAACACACTGACAACATGCTTGTTTGCATACTGGAATTAGAGCTTATACTATGTGTGCAGTTACAGTATTAATCACATGTAGTTACTTCTAAATATTGCAGTGTTGGTAAATGATTAATTAATAAAGGTTTTGACAATTTTACTGACAGATTTGTTGATTATTTTCATGCACCCCTCCTTAATTTATTTTTCTATCCCCCTGGCTCCCCGTCCTATGTCCTTCCTACCTTCCTTCCTCTGTAACAGACCCTGACCTGGAGCCCTCCACCACCTATGAGTTCAGAGTGAGGGGCTGGAACAGCTTTGGACGCGGCTCCAGTGATGTTACAACAGTGACCACCAGTGAAGACAAACCGTGGGGAGTGGCACCGCCCCGCTGGAGCCGCTTGGGCGAACGAGATGACATCATCCAGTTGCAATGGCAAGCACCCGCCAGGCCTAATGGTGTGTATGTGTGTGTGCATCCGTCACTAAAAATCCCCTTCTCTGTAGATGTGGTTCAGGAATCAGTAGAGGATTGTATTCATGATTAATGCGGATTTGGGCTTAAAAATCAATCAGACAAGACATTTCATATCTTTTAAATATTGAGACGAATCTGACGTTGATTATGAAAAAGTACCTTTTCCGTTTTACCAGGGGACATCACCCACTATGTCATACTGCGGGATGGACAAGAGCGTTACCGTGGTGATGAAAACAGTTTCACTGACGTGGGTGGGATCAGGCCTTTCCAGGAATACAATTACCAGCTGAGGGTCTGTAACCGGGCTGGTTGTTCTGACAGTACACAGGTAAGACTACATGTGTGTTTGTGTCAGTTCTGCTGTGTCAGATTAGAGGCTGTATATAAAAATAGACGACATGACAGCTCCCCAAATGTGAAGCCAAACCATCTCGATTGCCCCCTGGTGGTTGGCTGCAGTATTTAAACCCCGCCCCCTCTGTGTTAGCGGATGGGACATGGGCCAAGCTAAAAAATCTAAGTACATGACAAAAACATTTTTTATGTCATTTTAGGTACGTCTTTTTCTAAGTATGTTCAAGTGTTTATTTTTCTGATACGTTTGGTTTTAAGTAGTTATTTGATGCTGTAAAAACGGGGTGAAACGTCAAGATTGACAGCTGTGATTGTCGGGCGAGTGTATGGGCGGGACCTCGATACTGCAGCTCCAACCCCGATCACTACTGCGCAGGCTCTGCCTCCAAATTATGTCATCAGCACAAGATGGCAGTGTCCGTATACGGGATATTTTGGCTTCATTTTTGTACAGTGGGAGGAAGTGGAGATCTTTATATACAGTCTATGTGTCAGACTAACATTTCCTATGTTGCATCACAGTGTTAGCTCGTTAGCAGCTTCTGTGGCTAACCTTATATATAATATCAAGTCTGCATCAGTATTTATGTTTTTAGGAGTCTAAAGTTCAGGGGGCGCTGGGAGTTTGGAGCATTCAAAGCAAATACACAAAACTGTGCTGGCTATTTATAAAGCTTGAAATATCAGCATTAGCTATTGAGACCAATAGCTAATAGGTGTTATTTTGTACAAAAAGACTAAAAATATACTAAATATGACCGATCCCACCTACAATTGGAAAGATAATGCCTGGTCTGTTGATTTCTACTCTGTGCTATTTGATTGTCTCTGTCCTGCCAGAGCTCTCTCTCTTTCACACACCAACACACACACGCTCACACTGTCCAAAACCTGGTGTAGCACCCCATTTCATAAAGACATTATTCCCCTGTATGATTATCTAATGGCTCCTCTAAAGATGGACTGAGCTTCACTGAACTAAGCACCACTTTACTCTGTAGTTCAGCTCATTCCTTTAATTTAGGCTGAACAATTAAAGGAAAAGAAAGGTGTGTAAAAAAAAAAGTGTGTGTTGGTGTGTGTGCACTTGTGTGAGAAAGAGAGAGAGAGAGAACTACGTAACAGACAAAACTACAGAAAATGCATATATGGGTGTATTTGTAATTGTTAATCAATGTTGTTGTCGTTGTTGTTGTTGTTGTTGTTATCTTTTTTTTTTTGTCAAGAAACATTTTAACGCAATTTTTTCTTCACCACTTTAACCAAAACGTAGCTAATCAATACATTTACCATACTAGTCAACAGTGTGAAAGATTAATAGGGATTAATAATTTTCCAGAAAATTAGACATTTTCTGTCCCCGGAGCAGAAGCACACTATCCCGGGAATCCCAGGAAATGTACTTTTTTTTGGCTGGACCGCAGCAAAGCTAGGGACCAGCCCTATAAATGGGAAAGTCTGTCTGTCCGTCAGTCGCTGAGTGAGTGATAAAGTTCAACCATTTGTTAAGTGAGTGATGATGTCACCGGAGTTGCAGTTTCTCCATTGGCTGTTGCTCTTTCAAATTGATTCGGTATAACTTCAGCTAGTCAAAACACATTGGTCATATTTCACATGAATGTTCAAGTTCAAGTTTCAGTTTTATTGGTCATATGTAAGTTAACACAGGGTCAGTGGTACAATGAAATGTGTTTGACACGAGAACAGGTCATATATATATATATATATATATATATAAAGAGATAAAGTGACATTAATAAAATAGAAGGACAGAATAAGATAAGATGACAATATTATGGTAATATACATTAAAAAGACTAAAGATAAAATGGGGTGACATAAATAAAAAAAAGTAGTACTATATACATATATGAAAATGAGGGTTGCTTGTAAGTGTGTAAAAGTAAGTGTTGCACAATTGTAATGAGAAAGGGAAATGAGATATGAAGAAATACTATATATGCAATAAGAAGAAACACAAATGAACAAATAACAAATGAAATTTGTTAAAGCAAGACATTTGGCGTTTTCAAAGTCATTCTATTAAGCTGAGACGGATTCCATATTCTGTTTGTTATTCTCCTGCACACCTGAAGTACCTCCTGCAGTACCTGTCTGAATACAAGTGTGCAAAGATCACTTTTCTTGTTTTGTTCTGTCAAGGAGAAATACCCTGGACATGCACCCCCTGCTTCACGTCGGGTAAACTTAAAACAGCAACCTTGCAGCATTGGTCTTCTGCAGTTGGTCGCTCATCTGATCCATTGTTTTGCTAGTGGCCTTTCGGCTAAATGCCCTTTTACCCTCTCGTAAAATCCTCCTCAGATGTTATTTTCTAGGCGTTGTTTACATTGTAATTCAGGTGCTCAGTTGTTCTGCAAGTGATATTTTACACATTTTAAACCTGTGTCTGACCTTTGTTGTTAAGAAATTACAGTGTGTGATGTCGGAACAAGTTTTTATTTAGCCTTGTTTCCGCTCTCTCCCCCTGTATGCGAGGCTCTGGATTTGCTGAGCCTACCTGATGTTTGTGATAGCGTCCATAATAGCTTCACACAGAACTCCCCCCTGCTATCTCTCTGGCTGTAGCAGAGCTGATATCACCACAACAATTAATTTCTCCGGCTTAGGGGTGATGAAAGCTCACGTTGAAAACTGTCTTTCTGGCTTTTTTTTTTAAAGCTAATTTAACATCTCATTATTTTTGATGAGCACATTCTTACGTAAAGACGAAGCCTGGAGATGTGTCACTGGAGGGGTGGATGGACGAAAGGGTGAGGCAGGGATGATAGATAAATAGATGGATTAAGTACAATAAATGAAAGGCTGGGGGAATGATGAGAATGATCTAGACAAACAACTTGTATGTATTTAAAAGCTGCATTAAAAGATATGTGACTATTAAGAAGCAGAATAACTTCTATCCATAACAAAGTCCAAAATACTATCAAGGCAACAATGGGCTGACAAACAACGTTTATTTGTAGCCATGTTTCTGGCTATGTGACAAAAAGTCCTGTATTCACTCAACATTTAACTGTAGTTTCTGAAAGATCTTAAGATCTGGTTCTTTTGCTCTTTTA
>JAOVVB010103373.1:0-12993 GCA_028570985.1 Heterobranchus longifilis | reverse complement strand
GCTGAATTTGCAACTTGGAACTGGGGGGAGAAAAAAAGAGGATGAAGACAGAGAGAGAGAGAGAGAGAGAGAGACTGGGGGTTGGGGTGTAAATAAGACACACATCACTGGGCCCACTGATCTGTCTCTCTGTCTTTCTGTCTCTCTGCCTCGGGGCACTGAGGGTCCGGCTTGCCGTCTAAAGGGGGGTGGGGGGTCACCATGCGCGTCTGTGTCTGCACCGTCGATCTGCACATGTTCAAAGTGCGTTGGGTGTAAGCAGGAGAGAGACAGTGAGTGTATGGTGTGTGTGTGTGTGTGTGTGTGTGTGTCTGCACGCGTGGCGCCTCCCTCCATCTGCAACCAAGTTTGTGTGTGCGCCGATGTGTACACAGCGCACTGGGAATCATATTATGTAATCTTTTAGCCATATGAAAGAGCCTCCGTCAGCTTTTTGCTTTTGTGTGGTAGGTGGTTCATTTTGTGCACGCAGCGCTGAGAAGAAAGATAAAGGCGGGAGTAAACTCGCACTCGCGCGAACAAGCATACAAACAGTATGCCGTAGTAAACAAACAGAAAGGAAAATGAAGCACAAAAGCACACATCTGCATGTGAAGACACAATGCGCACACACACACACACACACACGCAGACTAAAGCCTGGGAATGTGCAGTATATAACAGGTCGTTACAGTCCTCTCCATCTTTTCCAGAGATGTGAGGTCTCACACGGGTCACCTCTCCCATTGTGGCCACCCTGCAGGCAATAATGTCCCCTTGCTGTGATCCCGCTGTCCTTTCACACTTGCCAACAAACCCTGCAACCTTCATCATGCTTGTGTATTGACACGCTGGCAATGGGGCCAAACATTCTCTCACTGAATGTGTTGATGATTTCCAGCACGGGATAGGGTCCCCTGAGCCACTTGATAGCATCGTTCTGATGCTGCAAGTTCTTTTTTTGATTTGATTCTAAATTCACTGGGTGGATTGTGACTTCACTTTGGTTAAATACTGCAAATCTAATGTAGCAATTAGCAAATGGCACATATGGCGCATATAGATGGATAAAAACGTAATTAGATATTACACTGTACTTTATTGAACCAATGCAAAGAAAGTGCTTGAGGCATATTCATTAGATTACAACAGTTATTTTCTGACACGCTGTTCGTTAGCTTGTGCTTGCTGCAGAGAGGCCGTATTGTGCTCCGGTTTCTAAAGCTGTTTCTGAGGATTAACATAATCATCATAATCACCATAAGTTAGGGCTGCCCTCTCTTAGTCGAGCTGACTAATCAGCTAAGATGACTAATTGACTAAGATTTCTTTAGTCGATTAGGGCCTGTCCATATAGGACTTTTTTTCTTTCTTTTTTTTGAGTGCCAGCATCTTTTTTCAACTGTTTCCAATGAGGAGAGAGCGTATGCAGCTGCCTGTGAGGAAAAAGCACAGGACCTAGCCTTTTTTTTTTTCCCTTTCCTTTTCCTTTGTTCCACCTGACCTTTGGCTGAAAATCTCTAAACTTTTCAGAAAGGTGTCACTGGCGCTCCTTTTCAGGAAACTATCACAACAAAGACAGAAAAGCCAATTTGTGGGAGCAGATCGGCCAGGCACTGACTGTTGCTGGTGAGTGTTGTGCTTTTATCACCGTACTCGTCGTAACCTTCTTGTTAGCTGTGACATAAACCCTCTGTTTACATAGCGTTAATGTTGTTGTCATAGCAACAAAACCAACACGCAGCCAGCACTTTCTTGATGAGACGCTGGGATGAAGGGCTCCCCGGCGCCCTGCCTATATGGACACAGGCCCTAACTTATCTTTCATGCTTGTTTTTTTATGCTGAATGACTTATTTCCAAGAAACTTACGAGGGCATCTCTGGTAAACACAAGATTTAAAGTGGTGCTTTTGCACGATTCTTTGTGAAGAAACTCAGTTTTACGGATCTGTCGATTAAATCATATGAGTTTTAGTCGACTTAGAACTTCTTTAATAGGAGGACAGCCCTAACAACAGTAGTAGTAGTATTCTGTTTAATAACTAAAAAACTTACAGTTACAACACTGCGTTCCAGTCAGCCAAATACATAATGTTGGTCCAAAGAGAGGCCAAGACCTTGGACTTTAGTGGTTATTTGACGAGATATTGCTGTTGTGCTGCACTATGTAATACTGTGGACGATATATTCGAAACACCACCAGACTGGCATAAATAGATTGCCCATAGGTGAGGTGATGTACTGTGACTTTTGGCTCCGTTTTAGCCACTAATCTCCAGAAGGGCAGAAAAAAATGCAAATCACCAGTGACATAATGATTTTCCTGGCCCTCCATCTTTGAGATGGCTGAGTAAAATGCTGCCACTGACACCATTTTATTCTCCCATTAGTTTTCTGCTATTTGAAAGGGCCTCTGCACATAGCTGACACTTGATCCTCTTAAAACTATCAAATAAAGAAACCATGTCACTAGAGGAGTAATACTCAGAAGTGCTGAAATAGATACAGAAATATAAGTTAGAAGAGACATAATTCTAACATTTGATCTACAGGCGCTTTAATATGTAGAAAATGTATTATGCAGCGCTGTCATCTACAGGTGCATAACATGGGTGTTGTGACATTACAGTCGTTACCTTGAGTCAGCAGTTTTAAATACAACACCTGCATTATACATGATCTGCAGGATGCATGCAATGTGTTTGCTGAATGTCTTCAGTTTATATTTGAAGCTTCACTGGAGGAGAAATATGGATGGACAAAAGAAGAAAGCCTCAAAAGCTAACGTTGGCAGAAGCCCAAGTTTATCAAATTGATTCAATTAAATTTTATTTAGTGTCGTATCATAACATTTATCTCCGAGCACTTCATAGAGAGTTGGTTTAGAACGCACTCAAAGATTTTCAAAGTCAATGATTTTCAAAGTCCCAAGAGCAAGCATTACAAAAAAACTGCCTTTTACAGAAAAAAAAAAACGAGCGAGTTTGCTGGACTTGGAACTATGGGTGCTTTTCATTATGCCCTTGTCTTCCCTCGCATTTGTTTCTTCTGTAAAAGGCAGTTTTTTCTCGCCACTGTCGCGTTGTAACGCTTGCTCTTGAGTGATGTTGGGACTTTGAAAATCACTGAGCGTGTTCTAGATCTGCTTTATATGAAAAGTGTCCTGAGATAACTTTTATGATACGACACTACAAAAAAAAAATTGAGAGAAGCGAGGACGGAGGAGCCGAAAGCTGCCAAATGAGAAATCATTTGTTCCATTGCATCAGTCTTAAAGCGACATGAGTTACTTATGACGTGCTGCACGGCTGTATCTGTCATGCGGAGGCATGTGTCACGCCACCTGATAAAAGATTTCAGCGTAGGATACATCGGTGTTTTCTCGCTCTTAGCTCCTCCGGAAGCATCCTCTCTCCTCGAGGTGCATTTAAGGGATTGGAAGATCCTCCGTGATTGTGGAGGGGGAGGAAAGAGGATGCTAGGAAACATAAGTTAGCATCATGACAAGACGATGTGCCTTTCTTTTTTATCCAAAGTTCATCCATTTAAAGCCTCACGACGGACTGTTTTGAAGCCGTTCTGCAAAGGAATTGAGGAAACACAAACAAGCTGCGCACACTTGTGACCCTGAGAATATAACCAAAGCTGCAAAAGATATATTACACTGTATTAACTTCAGCTTTTCTATCATCTCATTATCCCATCCCAACCTGCGGGATACGTTGTAATGCACACAGAGAAACCAAGAGAAGCAAATATAAAAGAAACCTCTCTGGTATTACCTGGCACATTTTTTAAAACTACATAGATTTCATCTGCCTATAGGCCATATAATCTACATTTTCAAAAGTGACAAAGACGTTTCTGTGACGACTGGAACTGAGGAAAAGGGTAGGGGTGGGCAAATGCAGTGCCCAAGAAATCTCCAAAGTGGACGGTCAATCTTAAAACATCAGCACTTTTCTGCGAAAGAATAACTTCCTCTTCAATCTTTTCAAATGCAGCAGGGGCATTTTCATTTTCATCCTGGCATGAGAAGCAGTTTCCTCAGACGTCATATCTGTTTCCTCTCAAATGGACTGGACAGGTATCTCGCCCCCCCCGGTCATTAATTGAATACCAATTTCTGTGATTGGCCATGTCATGGCCGTTGTTCCTGTCTCAACACCATGCGTCCTCCAATTTGTTAAATCACAAGGCAACAATGATAGCACTAAGATAAAGATAGGAGAGACAGACGAGAGAGATGAGTGGAATAGTAATACAGGTGCAATCATCCTGTTTCCCCAAAATGCCATTAAGGCTCAATTCTTCACAAGGACTAATGCAATTTATGTGAGAAAAGTAATAACAGTAATGATTTCATGTTCGCCAAAAATCTCTCTGCGGAGTGAGGACAGCCAGGGACTAACACCAAAATGGTTGAAGCTGAGAGAAGATAATTTGCAGAAGCAGCAATGGGATTTGGCTAAAATAGATCTTAAATTGGAGAAACAGTGGGTAGAGTCCGGAAGAGAGTCAAATTTACTTTGTTATTTCACTTGAAGCCTCCATAGATGAGCTACTTTAATAATAATCCCCGGCATTTTTCCATGATATTGCCTGGTGACTGCCACAGGTTATTTCACTATGAGAGGCCAAGAAAAATGGGAAGAGAAAGAGAAAAAGATTGCAACCCTGAAAGCGTTTCAATGGCTTCGGGGCTTAGGAAAGCACTGAGCATGGTATTAATAGAAAAGGGACCGTCATCCATGGAAAGCAAACAAGGCTTGATTGTATGTAATTCTACGTAGAGTTTTTACAGAAGACTGAGACTCAGCATGTCACATGCGTAGGGCTGGGTTTCGCTACTTCATAACTTTAAAGTATCGACCGAAATATCGGAAGTTCTCCAGTCAAATGATACCTGCATTCGATCAAGATCTAGAAAAAATGACTATTCCTGTAGTTTTGCTCACAGCAATTCACCACAAACATTCTTTGATTTAAGAAGACGTGTGATTGGCTTACGACCACAGCAGAGGTCTGGCTTACCGGGTGAACAGTGCCTGGATAAAGCCTTACGTCCTTTCCATTGAGACAGGAAGTCCATGTTCCCGTTCTCAAAGTCCCTTCACTACAAAATAAACCTACACGCTGAAAATGACAAGTTTTGAAGATTTGGATCGTGCAATAAGGCTCTGCTCTGTTCTTTCGGTGAATGATTGTAAAAATCGACAAAAAAATACAACATTTTCATATAAATGTTTCACAAAAACAAGTTCCCTCCCGACGCTATTTTGCAGACGCACCGTCGCTGTGTCCGGAGCCTGGCGCCGACCACGACGACTGCGATTGGTTTAAGGAAATTCAAATTCAGGGGAGTTTTTTCACTATCCAGGAGTGAAAACGCACTGAATCCAGACCTTACTCCAGCTCTGTGGAGACTACTGCAGCAGCTACAATCCATACAATCTGTAGCGTCGTCAGGTCGAGGGCCGTGTATTTTCACGGAGTTGGCAGTTCAGCGTGCCGAGATGCCACCAAAACATTCAAAAGTATCGAATGAAGTAGGAAGAAAAGGAATCAAATGAAGTACTCCATTGTTATTGGTTTCACATTAAGGGTACGGTTATTGACACTGACACGTGTACCCTCTAAATTTACTGAATGCAAATCGCTCTCAGTAAAGCGTACAATACCAAGTAGATTTTCAATTAAATGCTATTATTGGAACAGGACAGAATGCCAACCATAGCTAATCCTTGAGCGAGAATCCAGCCCACTACAGGTAAACTCAGAGACACAAGCCTATTAGCTTTGCTAAAAGCCCAATTATCTTGATTCATCCACAGTGTGTTCCTGTTTAGCCAGGTGTGTGATGTGCTGACTGCTGAGAAGACAAGAGCTTAGATGGGAGGACAGGGAGATGTTGCGTTTTTGCACACGCTTTGAAAACAGTAAGAAACCGTACATAAAAAGCGGGCGGGTTGGGGGCCGCTCGACCCTGGAGAGAGCGAGCCAGAGGCAACTGGAGTGAAATAAAAAAGGGACAAAAATTGCAACGTACCGATATAATCAGATATGCTTACAATGCTAGTCAGCCAATCACAGCAAATCCAAGTGCTGTGATTTGCTTTGCACTTCAAAAAATGGCCAGTCTGAGCCGTGTGTTAATGTACACTTGTGAAACAGGCCCTTGGGCGAAGTGACAGTCAAGTCGGCTGGACTTGCAACTCTGGATTCCGCCCAACAAAAAAAAAAGTGAAAGCTGAAACAAGATTATGTACTTCAATCAGGCTCCGCCAAGGACACGTCAACAGACTCAATGTCAAAACGATGCAGCTTCAAGTGCTCTGACGAGTGGCGTTGATGGACGGGCGAAGTATAAGGAACAGCAGCACCGGATCCTGGCTGGGTTCATGCTTCTGAGGGATTTTTCTCTCAAAAAAAAAGGGTAAAAGTGATGCAGCTGCCTGACGCACTTTGACAACAGTCCAGGCCAAAGAAGGAACCGTCCTCCAGGATACAAAAAAAGAAAGAAAGTATAGCAGCTGAGGGGAACAAGGGCATGACACAGGGCATCTGAGAAGGCATTAAGCCGGTTAATAAGAAGGCATTCAAAGATGATTAATTGAAGGAGGAGAGAAAGAACGAGAGGGGGAGGGGGGAGTAAAGAGGGTGAGCATACGAATGCGAGAATACTGAAGAGGTTAAAAGAAAGACAGTGGTCTGAGCAGGACCGAAGGAAAGGGGCGGGCAGTGATGAAAGGACGAACGTCCCGTGACATGAAATGTCTTTAACAGGGGTTGTCATATTCTCTTCCTTTCTCCATTCGCTCTCTTTTCCGTTCTCCTCTCTCCCTCTCCGAGAGCCATCGGAGTGTGTTAATCTCCTTCAAGGTTGGGTAATTACAGCAAAAAAAAAAAAAAAAGAAAAAAAAAAAAAAACCTTGCTCAACAGAAAGCACACTCTGGTTATTATTAAGGGCCGATTGTTGATTCACCTCTTCATAATTAGGCCACTCCATTTGCTAGCATGTTACTTTCCTCTGCCTGTTTGCAGCCATTAACCTTGGTTGCTGTTTTTTCAAGTCGACGTATGCCGGACAATACATGCATGCATTCAACATCGGAGGATGTTTAAAAGCTCTGACTTGCAGACAAGAACCAAGAGCTTCTGTCTGTGTAAATTGATTTCCCTCTCCTTACACCCACCTCCTCATTCTATTTCTTTTTTTTTTTCGTTTCTGAATTTTCAAAAAAAAAAGAAGGAAAAAAGACGTCCCTTGAGGCAAAACCAAATATTGACAAACCACACCTGTTCAATCTTAGGGGAACTTAAACGAAAGCTAGAGCCAATGTCTCTGCAGTCGAAATCCCTTCTCCCCAATCCACTTTGAGCCAAACTGCTGCTATCGTGTCGTATTTATTTCACTCGGCTGCAGCATGGGGAATACTGGAACATCATATGAATCGCTGCAATGAGCCGTCTCATATTACAAAGACAAAATGCAGTGTTTTTTTTGCAGCAAGTCTTGTTTACAGAGATGCCTGGTAAGCAAGAATTTGTTTTCCTACCCCTAGGAGCATCCATACTGTATATACACAAGAATGCTTTGCAAAAAATAAAAAAATAAAAAAACAGGCGAGAGATTTAAGAAGAGGGCACGAGCATTGCTTGGCAACAAACTGACTCATTGTTGAAACAACGTGAAATAAGTTGATACAGTGTCCCGGGTCTGTCTGTCTGTCTCGTAGCTGAATCGTGTAAACGTTAGCGCTGAAAGCGTGACAGCGGGTTCTGACAGGGCGCTTTAGAGAGATTTATGTAAACAATAGCGTCGCCGTAAATAAACGCAATGGGAAACAGAATTAGGAATGTTCCCAGGCCTACAACTGGAGCCTCCTGCATTTGTGAGTTTGCCGCGAGGACTGTTCCAAACATTGTTCCAAGAGATGCTGATGCGCAAGATCGAAATCTGCTGAGCTCTAGAAAAGGCTCTTCTTCAAACCCTTTGGAATGCTTCATTTAGAACACAATCACTTTGTCCCATTGGTCTCATTGTGGCAAAAACTCATATTCACTTAAGTCACTCGAACTAAGCAGTTTTGGTTCAGGATGCTACTGCAGAAAGCCTCGGTCCCCCTGGTTGTCCTAAGTCCCTGTTGGACCACCAACGCAAAGTTTTCTTTAATGAGTGTGTGTGTGTGTGTATACACACTCCCTCTGAGTCCACTTCATTACGACAACCTTGTTTTCTTGTAGGGACGCCTGACACAGCAGTACCACTGATGTCTTCCATATCCACAGCCGTAGGGCCAATAAAGAGAGGGCAATGAGAAAAGAGGAAGAGAGGGAGGGAGGGAGGGAGGTGGGAGGAGATGCAATCTGCCCTACCTAGCCTCAGCCTACACACAGACAAAGACCAGCCACGACTTCAAAAGAGAAAGTCGAGAAAAAAATTGCCAAGCTCTCAGCTTTTCTCGAGATGGTCTCTACGGGTTAATTAGAACACCAAGTCCCACCTCATCTGCCTTCAAGTTGCATACTATGCATTCACAATCACAAACACACACACACACACACTTCCCTGTGCTCCATTAACACAACATACTCTCCACCACACAAGCACACAAACAAATCAGGCTGTGGTTGATCTGTGCACCGGTGCCTGTGGCAAACTAACATCAAACATAATCACCGTCTGTCTGGTCTACTCGGGCCCCGTTCTGTCGTCTTTCCTCTCGGCCCCGTCCGCACTCAGGTTAGCTCAAGTCAAAACCTTGCGGTGAAAGTCAATCTGTCTCAACGCCGCAAAGGGGGCCCGGAAACCGGTAGCGGAATTGTCATCGGAGGTGTCAGGAATGTGCTGTCTCGCTGCAGTTAGATTTAACATGGCAGGGTCGGTGTGCTCACATCGCTGGCAAGATGTTCCTTTTTTTTTTTGTTGTAAATCCAGACAAAATGTTCACCTGCGCACCGCTGTCTCGATCTTCAGCTCTCTCTTTCACCTTTTGGCAAAAAAAGGAAGACACAGATGGAGACTATCTGTGAGGAAAAAAAGAGGGAGGCCGAGAGCAAGAAAGGCGAGTAGGAACACCCTGCCGACGAACATGATAGATTCAGAGAAGGGAAAAAGAACACAGCCCCTTCTTGGCTCCGGCAATATATCACATTTATATGGGGAGAAGAGGCGTCTGCTAAAGGACCCAAATAGGTAGAAGTGAGTGGAAGAGAGAGAATGGAAGAGAAGGAGAGAGAGAAATACGTTACAGAGATAGAGAGAAAGAGGACAAGGATGACAGCTGGCCGGGCACTTCATGCATCTGGCAGGGGTGACTCGTGGAGCCATAATGAAAATGCAGGGCGAGATCAGGATCAGTGTGTGAGAGGCCTCCATCCATCAAAGGACTCCCATTGAGGAAAGGAAGCTTCAATGATAACGGGAAAATATGCGGCTATTCTCAACCCCAGATGGAGCATTTCCACATTATTGTAGCTTTAACTAAAAAGGCATTGCCTGCATGCTTTTAATGCAAAACTTGCTGTTACGTCTCATGATTGAATGGAGTGTCATGCTAGATATATTGCCTTCATGTGGATACACATTTTCTGGTGTGATAAAAAAAAAAAGCTCAGTTTTGTATTAATGGAAGCCAAAGGTCGCGGCACCACCTGTCCTAATTGGCTGTCAGGCTGGTAAGGGGGTATGGGGTTTGCCTTTGACAAGGGCAGCGTGTGGAAGTTTACAAGTGAAAAACAGTGAAGTCGTTGAGGGAAGAGTTGCCAAGGGAAGCATCTGGTTGCCGACTCCTGGAAGAATGTGTTTGTGTGTTCCCTTATTGGAACAAATATCTTTTCATGTTGTCTCCCCTCAGTTCTGATCTTCATTCCTGTTGACTGCATCTTTCACTCTACTAATGAACAAGTACTGATGGTGAAGGTGGAAGAGAGCTGCAAGGAATGGACTACACCCTGACCAAAGCTAGTTTGCTAGCACAGACAGCAACATAAATCCTGATCTGGTAACCCGGGCCTGCTTACCGTGCTTGGCAGCTGGATCGTGGGATCACTTGATCGCACAAATCCATCTCGTCAAGCTTTAAGTAAGCCGTTTGTGTCCGAACCGCTGACTAATCAGCATCACGTGAGGAGCTGCTGGCAGCTACGGGAGGAGTTTAGGTGTGTGTGCATGTTCAAAACAACAATGTCGGCTCCTAAAGAGGTTAGAGTAGATGTAGTCTGGCAACAGCGCCTGGATAAAGGGAAATCTGCCCGGCCCAGAAACAGGAAACAAAGTCCCTTCGCTACGAGAAACAACAACAACAACAGCCTCCGAGCCATCGACCTACACGCTGAAAATGACAAGTTTTGAAGATTTGGATCGTGCAATAAAGCAGGCCTGCTCTGTTCTTTTCGGTGAATAATTGTAAAGATCTACAAACAAAGTGTTTACATCATTTCTGTGCAGGTGTTCCACCGAACACTATTTTGCAGATGCACAGTCGGGGCTTGGCGCCGCCCAGGACGATTGTGATTGGTTTTAAGAAATACAAACAGGCCAGGGAGTTTTTTCACTATCCAGGAGTGAAAACGCACTGAATCCAGATCAGATAAGTCTGGCCATGCAAGACTAGCATAAATGCAGCAATAGCATCAGTTCTAATCAGAGCTGGAGAGTATTTCTTCATTGAAAGAAGAGCAAAGAAAGGCACTGAAGGCTTTTCTCTGTGGAAAAGATGTTGTTGTTTTTTTGGCACTTCTCCCGAGCGGCGTCGGCAAGAGTTTGATAAGGCAGATGGTTCGTCCAATCACCTATCAGGTTTTTTTTTTCAAAGTGCCTGCTCTTTTCCAAACAGTTTCCAGTGATGGCTTCTCAGATGGTTCTGTGTAACAACCCATCTGATGGTGTCAGTCAACAGGTTGCTGGACACAATTCAGTTTTCTATCAAGTGCCTGAGAAACATGACATCATGGCCTATGCTGGATGATAACGTTAAGACAGAAATGTATCTTGAGCCCTAACTGTTTCTAAATAATAAAACACTAGATGTCACGCTGGATATCCGAGCCTTCCTTTAATGAATGTGAGTGAAATTCAGGTGCTTCTTTACACCACTTAAAAGAAGAGGGACCTACTTTCTCTTTCCTCAGTCGGCATGCCTCCTCTGCTGAGATCAGGGTTTTGTAGTAGGCGCTGCGCTCTGCTGTAAAGTGAACCTTGGACAGGGCATTTTCTACCAGCGCGATCGACAGATTCACACCCTCGATGTGCAGCCAGCCAATGAAGTTCCCCGCTTTGTCCATGCTCTCCACTTCAACTTCCACCTGGAACAGAAGGATCGAGGGGAGGGGAGGAAGAAAAGAGGCAAAGTTAATGTTCTGTGTCCGAGATTAGGTTTGAGATTCAATTACAGCAATGAAGTGAACGTGTGTGGGGGGGGTGCTCCTGTGAGGAGACACCACTGTTTTTAAATAGACACATCAATGGAGGCCTGTGAGCGATGTATTGATTCGGTAGCACACACACACAGATCCTGTTTCATTCCTCTGTTGTGGATTTCCCAATCAGTCGGATCTGGTCTCGGTCAGCGAGGCACACTTTCTTTTTTTTCTTTTTTTTGTAAACACCCAGTAGTGGCTTTTTGTCTTAGTGTGCACTTAGGCCAACTTGTCCTTGACATTCTCAATGAAGCACTACTGTCACTTTTAAATAGAAGCAACTTCTGTGTCAATTTGCAAACACTAAAACTCTTAAGTGTAGAATTCCCAGGGCCTGCACAAACAGTACGAGTGGCTTTAAATTAGTGTTGCGTATGCACTTCAACCTTAATTAAGACTCTAAATATTGCCATCCTACTTTTTTTTTTTTTTTGTAATGTAAATCATTTGCAATTAGTGACAGCAAAGTTGCAATTCCCTGAAGTTAACAAATGAGGGCACTGAAACAGCTAACCCTGCTGACAAAGTAGGAAAGATTTCGCAACATTTCCCACGATGGACTATAACCAAATTCTGCCTATTCAGGCTAATTATCTATTCATTACATTTTTGTTTCATAAGTGATGGACGACCGGGTAAAGAAGAGGGAAAAGAAAAAAAGAAAAGAAAAAAAAAAATCAATCGATTTTTTTTTTTCCTACTCTAAAGCCTCAGTCAGCGAGAAAGTGAGAGGGCAGGTGTGCAGAAGAGATAGGGAGAAGTCAAGCGATTAAGACTCGGGCTGCTTAGCCCTGCAGCCACAAGGGAAATCTGAGGGGAATTAAGTTTGTAAACTGCTCTGCCTTATTCTCAACTAAAGTAAAAAGCGTTTATTAATGAATGTATAATCTGTTCTATTATTAAAGCTCAAAACTGACAACCTAGGCATATAGCAGCGACATACATAAAGTATATTTCCACTTTTCTGGATCCATGCAGATGACAAATGACTAAAAGGTGTATAAGATTCTCTTGTAACAACACTTTGTTACAGTGACACATCAACACAAGCTCAATGAAAAACAAATGTCTGTGATTTGTGTCCCACAGTTTATGTCGTGGAAAAAAAAGGAGCTGACCTGAATAATAAGCAGGGTTCCCACACCTTCTTAAACATCAAATTCCCTCAAATTCAGGGACGGCATATTTGAGATATGGAGTTCATTACTGTTAAAAGAATTGTAATTTTTTATAATGAGAACTGGCAGGCTGGCTCGAGCAACTGCGAGCAACCGTGTCCTACAAAAATGATAGGTACGACGTTATTTTCTCCCAGACTGTCTCCCAGACAGTCGCAGTTTTTAAACACCTCGTTGAAGTTGTTAGGAAAAGGTCATGGTTTGGGATAAAATATGTAGGTGTTATGTAAGAAAATATAATAACTAAAGTTAGTTAGAGAACAAAGCAGATTTTTGGTTTCTCGCGGGACACAAACCGCAGTCTCCTGGGTAAAAAGTCTGTGTTTTTGTGACCCATCCATCCATCCATCCATCCATCCATCCATCCATCCATCCATCCATCCATCCATCCATCCATCCATCCATCCATC
>JAOVVB010103362.1:0-12993 GCA_028570985.1 Heterobranchus longifilis | reverse complement strand
ACCTTCCTGTCGTCTGTGAGAGAGAAAGAGAAAGAGTGATGTGTTCCTCGTGATTTGTCAAACAGCTTAGAAAGCACATGACTGGAATGAATGGTATTCAAACTTGATTGGTCCAGAGGCATAAAACTCTACACACACATTTGTAGACTCATGTTTTGCTAAGGGCCTGTCTGCATATAAACATTTCTCTTTGTATTATTGATTTGATTGTCCATGAACAATAGGAAACTGGTGATTAGGTTGTGACTTGCAATGAAGAGGTTAAGACGGCATTGTTGAGTACTGTATGTATGCTAAACTTTTTGTTTTATTTCTGCAGCTGTGGAAAAATGACGTCCAGGAAGAAAGTTCTCTTGAAAGTCATCATCCTGGGAGATTCAGGGTGAGTCGCACAACATGAGATATTTCTCTCCTACATGTCAAAACCAGCAATTCAGGGTATGAGGAAAGTATCAGTTAGGTCTGTTCTTAAAATAGTTTAGTGGGAACAAACCTAAATGCCAAGGTATTCTTTTTTGTTTTTATTAGTGTTACTTCCTTACTGGCAGGAGTTGTTACTCCGCTGTAAGCTGTCTCCAGGCAGAACAGCCCTACTGTTTTTCAACCACGTTTTTTTTTTATCTGCAGACATAATAAGACATAATCACTGCCATTAACTTTAATGCTAAGTACTATACAGGATTGTCTGTGGAAAGTATTTGCTTTTTTATGCACTTGATGTTTCACAGCCTTTCTTAAAAAGTTTAAGCTTAATAAACATTATGATAATAGATACTAGAGCTGAGTGAAATTAGAAAAACAATTTAAAAATAGTAGATTTTTAAAAAATCAACTATTTTTGTCTATTGATTTGTTGATCAGCAGTCTGTCTGTGATTGTATCACTGCAGGGCATTCCCATCCTGCTTGCTATGGAAATAAATTCAATGAATGATACAAACACTGTTGGTTTCTTCTCATGGAGGTGACATGAAAACTATTTCGGTTTTTGCTATCAGTCAGCCTGCTGAAAGCAGATTAACTGCAACGTTTTTCTTCTTCCTTTTTTTTTTTTCTTCTTCTTCCTTTTTTTTAAAAAATAAAATTGGATAGGATGACAGAATGCATACGTGCTGCTCATGTCTCTCTTGCAGTGAGGATTCCCAGTAATAAATAAAATAAACTCACAAACTGTCATAGTATAATGTATTCTTACATGTATCTTCCTTATTAAACAGAAAAATACAACAGTGCACCTCCTGAATTCAAGTTTCTCTCTTTCACCGAACAAAAAGTTTCCATAATTGCCTTGTTAACTCATCGTAAAACACACCTCATTCAAATTCAAATAAAACTCACCCAAACTGTCTTTCCACTGTTTGAACAATCACCAACTCTGGTTTGGTTGAATTAAATCCTCAGTTGACCGAGTTAAATGTGAAAATATGCTGGGTCTACACGCCGTTTCATCCTGCGGTCTCCCTCTCTGTCTCCCTGACAGCAGGTCTCAAGGCAGATTGTTAAATTACCAAAATAAAATTATAACAATCGCCCCAAAAGAGAACAACCGGCGATGGACTCAGCCATCATCGGTATCCGATATATTCGTCCAATCGCCCAACCCTAAATTACAGTGCAGTACAAGATATTTAAAACTTCCCAGATTTAACTTAATAAAAAGCAGAGGTAAACAGAACAGTTTCACACCCTGATTTAAAAGAACTGAGAGCTGGAGCAGACCTCTTGTTTTCTGGAGTTGTTCCAGATATGTGGTTCATAAAAACTGAATGCTGCTTCTCTGTTTAGTTTTGACTCTGCGGACAGTAAGCAGACCTGTGTCCCAGACGACCTGAGAGGTCTGCACGGTTCATAAGAGCAGTGGATCAGAAATGTATTGTGGCCCTAAACCACTGAATAGTTTAGGACATTGATCTGTTTACTGCTCCTGCATATACAGATCAATGCTCTCTCACTAACACAGATCATTCAGTGTTTGCACTGATTAGAGATTAGGAATGGGTATTGTTAAGATTTGATCGATACTACTACTCTTATTGATACTCCTTATCGGTTCGGGACTTTATCTGTAGTTTTTTATTCTAACTGCTGTTTAAAAAAATACAGGCTATTGTTTAAAAGAAAATAATTCATTCAGAACAGGATTTATTTATATTTTAAATAACTAGGCCTAAATGTTGTTTCTAGGGAAGTAACAGTAATGTCTGCAACAGCAAAGTCACTATATAAACTCAATATCTCACTGGAAACAAGTCTAAAAATATAATAAAATAAATATTCTTGAGTATCTGTCCCCCTCCTGTCTGTCGTCTCTGCTGCAGATGTGTTTCACTGCAGCTGTGATGAGTTTAAGCCATAAGAATTTGCCAAATGTAAGATATGTGCTGATCTAAGCTGAAACAGTTAGACTACAGACAGTTTTTTTTTTGCTTGTTGATTAACAAGTGTGCTGTGTTTGTGTAAACAACAACATGACGGCGGTGGATGAGAGACTGTGGACAGAGGAGATTCAAACATGACGTCACCTCTGTAGTTTTAACTTAAACTAGGCTATAAAGTTAGGACTAATGTATCTAACTTTAGCTCAATGCCTCTTGGTAATGCATTTACACTTACACTCTCAAGACGCAAGAAGTGGTAAAAACTGCCTGACATCCATGTATCTCCCAGCTCTAAATTAATCTAGGCAATTTAATTTCTGCATATTTCATACAATCTGTAGTACCACTTTCTATTTTTGCTCTTGGTCTAACATTAGATAACATACAGTATCTGTTGTGTCTGTTGTCTTCTACTCTCAGTGTTGGAAAGACCTCCCTAATGAACCAGTATGTGAACAAGAAGTTTAGTAACCAGTACAAAGCTACAATAGGAGCAGACTTCCTGACCAAGGAGGTGATGGTGGACGACCGGCTCGTCACAATGCAGGTACAGTACAATTACAGCAGAGAATGAAACTGACGTTATTAGGGATGCACCGACACCACTTTAAGGCAACGTGATTCGCCCCTCGTCAGTTGAACAGGTAGGCCAGCAGTTTGGAGATATTTTAAGATAAACGTTGTCAAGAGTAGAGCTAGTGTTGGGTATGTACTTGGCAGCAGGTAACGCAACACGGTTAAAAAGCGTAAAGCTAAACAACCCTGGTATGTACAGAAGTCAGCAGCTAAAGACACAGCTAACAGTTAGCTTAACTTACCGCAGTAGCATAGTATGGAAACGGGACACCACGGCCACTGCTGGAGTTGAAGATGACGAGTTGAAGAAAGAACAGAACTGTAAAATACTTGTGCTTCCCTGATGTCACCGTGTCGGTGTGGAAACATCCTATGTAAAAAAAAAAGCAACAACAACAGGCACTTCATGGTGCTTTCAAGTGCAGCTCTGAAAGTCACACTGCATTTAGGTAAACTCGAAAATCTGAGTAACTCAAGCTGTTGTACAGTTCCCTTCTGCCATCAATTTGTTCCCAGTTGACTGGTGAAATAAGTTATTACATTTTTAAATACATTTAAATGTGACCATGTGGCCTTTGTGTGGTACATAATATGGCAGGTATTTCGCACTTGATACCATGTAACCTATCTTTAAAGAATTCTAAAATTAAAATTTAAAAATTTTAAAGAAACAAACGATATCTAACCCTAGTACTCGTACCGGTACTTGGTATCTGCAAGTACCCAAATGTAAGTACTTGTATCGGTGCATCCCTAGTTGTTATTTGTAACTTCCTTTTACTAGACACATACCACAGCATCTGTGTTTTGCATTTTCTCCATGGTTGTTAATACTTGTAGCCATCTTCTCATCTGTTCTGTAATCTTGTCCCTTTACTAAACTCCATGTCTCCTTGTGGCTGTCTAGATCTGGGACACAGCTGGCCAGGAGAGGTTCCAGTCTTTGGGTGTTGCGTTCTACCGTGGAGCAGACTGCTGCGTGCTGGTGTTTGATGTGACTGCACCCAACACCTTCAAGACACTCGACAGCTGGAGGGATGAGTTCCTGATCCAGGCCAGCCCTCGAGATCCTGAGAACTTCCCCTTCGTGGTGCTAGGCAACAAGATTGACTTGGAGAACAGACAGGTCGGTGTCAGTGGATAGTGCCCCCAGGATTACCTAATGTCCAATCATTACCCATGCTGCATTCAATTGTCAGATCCCTGAAACTCATGTTTCAGCTGTGTTTTTTTCTCCTGACATGCATGCCTAACTACATTAATGAGTATTAATGGGCTGAGAGTGCTGTTGAAATGCTTCTGAGCACAGCAGTGTGCTGCTATCTGTGGCTGGTGTACAGAAAGAGCGAGGACTGAGCCCTCAAAGACTGAAATTGCCACCACAGTCATCAGAGTGCAAGTGTACACCGGCTCAAACTGCTGAAAGACGAATGGCTGAGCGCTCGGTGAAAACACAGGAGTCACTTTACCTGTGCAAAGTCATTTCTGTTAAAGACTCCCTCTGGTAAAAATCAAGTTTTTAATCATGATAACATGTCTATATGGTGTTTTTGTTTTTGCCTTTAATATATTAGTGTAGTTTGATGTAACCTACAAGTGATCATTTTAACCCAAACCACGATTTTTCTCTAACCCCAACTAAGTGGCTTTTGTGCCTAAACTTAACCAGACCTTAAGAACAGTGTTGTTGCACCATAAAACATCATTATTTTTAAGAAGCATGTCAAAATATATGAAGATATGAAAGGAAAAAGATGGCCGAGGTAATCAGAACACCTAACCATAAATAATGGCAGTGCATCAAATCATGTTTTAGCCGTTTAAGCTTTCAAAACAAACATTTCCACTGCGCCATGCGGTTTTGTTCAGTTTGTTTTTACTTTTTTGTGGGAAAACCATGTTAAACAAAATATTAATCAGAGTATTTTTTACATACTTTAAAATGTGTTGGGAGGAGAACTTTAATCAACTTCAAGTCTGTTTGGTGTTTGTTATTGCTCAATAATAGCACATTACCTCCAGATGGGGTCAGGTAGATCTGATCACTATCCGATCATGACGCATTACACCTCGCATCAACATGCGTTTTTCCATATCCAGATAACATCCAGATATAGATCACATTTTAATACCAGGTGTAAATGGGGTCAGACAGGAAATGCAGATGTGGTATGCATCTTAACCACTCTGCCACTAGATGTCCCTGTGTATCATAGTAACAGTAACAGTAACAGTCATCACAGAGTCCATAAGGATGGACATTGGAGTTGGAAATACTTCCATCTTTCTGCACTGGCAGAACAATCATGTGAAATAATATTTGGTTTAAAGATCTCCTCCAGACATTTTTTAAAGTATGTAAAAATACTCTGCTATGATCAATATTTTGTTTAACATGGTTTTCCCACAAAAAAGTAAAAAAAAAAAAAAAAAAACTTGAGGCAGGAAGCTCATCTATTCTTCTCCCTCATTAAAAAATTCTGGATCTGGCCTCAAGCCCCGCCCACCATCACTGCTGTAGTACGCTAGTCACTTGCCCCAGCCACAAGTGACTTGATTGGATCCTTAGACATGTGATGTCATAAAACCTGCTTGTCTGAATGCAGATTTTTGAGACTGTTGTTGGCAGTTTGAAGGCAGAAATTCTCAGCCTGACTGCTCATTTCACTCATGATGTGACTTGTAACAACTAAAAAACAACATATATAGAAAGAAAAGAAAATATAAAAAGTTGATTTTCACGAGAGGGGCAAAGGTCAAAAAGTACATTTTCAGAATATTGTGCTTCCTTGTGGTACTCGAACGTTGAAGTGGCCCTCCTATGCCAAGACAATACCAGCAGTGGCCCCCGAGCCAATTTGAGTTTGAGACCCCTGCCCTGAATAAAGCTGCCATGTTTGACCCATCATATATTCACTCTCCATCTCCTGAACGCTGCCAACATCTGTTGTAACTGTGCTGAAGCACTGTGTTATATTATCACAGCAGGTGTGTGAGAGACGTGGCCCCTCCTGGCCCTCTGTCACAGCACCTGTCTTTATTGCCCAGCAGTCAGAACAGCCTGACCTCACACATTCACCCTCAGGCGACCTCACAGCCAGAGGGCCAAGACATACAAGTGGCACACGCGCCCTCGCGTTTATCATTCGTTCTCTTTTCCTACACTGCCATTTTGTTCGACGAACAACATTCATTCATTCATTCATTCATTCATTATCCGTAACCGCTTATCCTGTACAGGGTCGCAGGGGGGCTGGAGCCAATCCTAGCTAGCTAACATTGGGCGAGAGGCGGGGTACACCCTGGACAGATCGCCAGTTGATCAAAGGGCTGACACATAGAGACAAATAACCATTCACACTCACAATCACACCTACGGGCAATTTAGAGTCACCAATTAATCTAACCTGCATGTCTTTGGACTGTGGGAGGAAACCGGAAAACCCGGAGAAAACCCACGCTAACACAGGGAGAACATGCAAACTTCACACAGAAGGGCCCCAAGCCAGGTTCGAACCCAGAACCCTCTTGCTGTGAGGCAACAGTGCTAACCACTGCACCACTGTGCCGCCCATCAGCAAAACAGCCTTAATTAAATAAACCAAAATGTCCTGTTCAGTCAGAAATAACTGGCTTTACTCACGCTTCATCAGAGACGCACACAACTGACACCACTTCAATCAGGACAGACTCGAATTAAAGTGAACAATGATTTTTATTACAAAGTGTATGATAATGGGTCTAGACATTGGTGGTGCTGGTGAAGAGGGTTGTTGAAGATCTGGATGATGGGATGTGGATCAGGACTGGGCCTGATGTGATGGAGACTGGAGGTAAATGGGGTGGAGGAGGAATATAATACGGCTTGCTACAACAATATGCGGGATAAACAAACGAAAGCAAAGAGTGAGCGTTCGCCATTGCATCGGTTCGTACCAAACGACAACTGACAATGGAGAGAAGAACATGGTTTAAAATATGACAGTAATGATGTGATTGGCTGAGATCCTGGCTTAATCAGATTTGTGTAACTTAAAGAGTGCACTTCCCTAATCAGCTGATAGATGCAGCGGGAGAAGGGGGGAGGGAGAGCGAGGGATGAATGACTGAGTAAATGATATATTCTGCCTGTCTGAACTTATGCTATATGCTTCATTTAGATGCAGAAAAGTCCATTTTGCACTTCGTTTCTCCAACGTGCCCCTCGTTATGCCTATTAATTACTGACTGTGCAGCTCCATGTGCTCAACAGCGCAGTTACGGCGTATTTCACCATAAAGGGCACTGCTACTCCAATTAACAGCCTTTCCAACACACACTGATGTCATCACTGAGTTCAACCAATGGTGTAACTTCATCAATCATCAGTCAGCGAGTGAGTCAGCGACATACTTTCCCATTCATAGGGCTGGTCCCCCAGCGTTGCTGCGGTCCAGCCAAAAAAGATCTTGATTGAAGGGCTTTATGGCTCTGGACGGTGTTGTGTTGGATTGTTGCGTTGAATAGTGTTTCTCCCCTGTTAGGTTAAAATGATAGCACCCCCCTCCATGGTTAAGGTTAGGTTATAAGGTTGATAAGGTAGGGGAAAGGGTTAGGTTTGTGTGTAGGCGGGTGCACGGGCACAACTGAGGACCTAGTGTATAAAATACTTAAATTTTTCTTCCTGTACACCAAGAGTTTATTAAAACTTTTTATGTTGTTTCTAAAAAATCATTAAAATGCTGCAGCTGGGGAATTGCAGAGAGAAAAGAGATTCGCTGTTAAAAAAGGCTTTAAAAACCAACACCGCATAGCTGTTGCACTCTAGGGTTATTAAAATATATATGTATCTCAAAACACCTAATAAATAAGTAAAATCAGGTGAAAATCCCATGTAACCTCCAAAGAGTTTATCCATATTTAAATAAATAAATTAATTAAATTAATTATAAATACAGTTAAAATGTAGGACGATTAAAATAATTAAAAGTATAAGACATAGGTAAATTAAGTGCTAAAAAAGTGCTCATGCATCACAGGGTTAGGGTTTATACATCCATGGTCTTGATGGGGAAACAGTAGCGTTATTTTACACCAGCATCGCCAAGGCCATGCCCCCTTTTGGGGAAAGAAATGCAATCAACAGAGATGATGACAGAAATATTCCAAAAGTAATCCAAAGTATTTAGAATATGTTACTTAATTTGAGTAATCTAATGGAATGAAAAAAACTCATATGGGTCATTGTGGAAGGCAATGGCAAATGCCCTGTTTTGAGGTTAAAATACTTTCCTTCATTTGTTACATTTCGGGGGTTACAAGCATTTTTTTCATATTTCATTATAATCATGCATGGGTCATGTGTGAATTGTAGTGTGTTGTGCAGCATTGGGAAAAAGGACAAAATAATGTCTGTGTTCCAACAAGTCCTCCAAACCATACGACCATATTTGTCATTTGTCCCTACTCTCTAATACAACCCATACAAGCGTTTATTAAAATAATGCCCGGAGCGGTGGGAACGTTTTTCGTCTTCATACATAGTTATACACACTGTGTGTGTGTGTGTGTGTGTGTGTGTGTGTGTGTGCACTTGTGAACCTATCTAATAGTGGACTTAGGCGTCGTAACACATTCACCAACAATGGACTTCCTGTCAACAGGGGACATGCTTTAAATCATTCTAAAATCATGTCTAAAACCCTCTGGTGATTTAAAAAAAAAAAAAAAGAATTAGCCAAGAGGGGACTTGAAGGTGTGTGAATGTTTAAGTCCATAATCTGCACTGCAGTCTATGGACGTCCCCACTTTGATAGGTAGACATCGTTCAAGGAGCCAAGTCCCCTCTTGGCAATTTATTTAAAAAAATGAGTGAAAATGAAACACATTTGCAGTAATATTAGGGTAAAATAATAAAATAACTTAAAAGTACATTTTCTATTCTATACAGAAGTCCACGCTTGGTAAAGGTGGCCTGACAGTCCACTGTTGGCAATGTGTGCGTGTGTATGTGTGTGTGTGTGTAAGAATGATGCCAATGACCTGAACACTCTTAATGTGGATTAGTGTAAATTTAAACATCCGCTGGCTGAGACACGGCTGGAGCATGTGAACACAAAGACACCTAGCATGTCGGCTTTGAAGTGACCAACTGTACAAGCAGCTGCTGCTGTCACTTCTGTGCGTCTGTTTCCTGCCTGCACAAGGTATCCGTCTAACAAAATATGGAACAGAAAGGTAGGGTGCTCGGGCCAGTTTGAGCTTTTGAAAGTTTTCTTGAGAGCTTTCTGGATGTCGACTTTTAACAAAACAAATGATAATCAATCTTGTTTTGAAGTGTGATAGATGGTGGATGAAAGAAAGAAAAAAAGAAAGAAAAAGAAAGAAAGAAAGTGGAGAGTTGTTTGGTTTGACACATCTAGCTTGTACAATCCAGTCACTTAAAAGACTACATATACAAATATAGGCTGTAATGTCTATTATGTAAACGTTTATTTCCTGCATATTCACTGATTCTTTTTATCTACCACTCATTACTTTTCAAGGTGGGTGGGCTGGAGTCTATCCCAGCATGCTGCACGCACGCACGCACGCTAAAGTCTCGCAAGATGTGTAAGGTTAGGCATTAACCTCCAATAGTTACGGTTAGATTGGTATGGTAAGGAATCTACCACTGCGGTACCCAGACACTCACAGCTACAACCCTTTTGACTTCTGTTGAAATGTGTGAGGTAAGCAGTCCCAGCAAACATTGTTTGGACAGTGACGCCATGTCCACGGCCAAAAATGGTCCCAGTCGGACGGCAGAAGCTGCAAGGTGGACAGTCAGATGGTGACGTTGTTTCCACATCCAATAATGGTCCTGTTAGACCTAGACCTTCTCTTACAAACCAGGAAATACTGATCACAATATTTATCCTGATTACTATGGCGACTGAATGCTATTTCTCTTATTAGAGATGCAAGTTGCTTATTTACAACTTATTTACAAGCATCTGTAGTAGTAAACAAGCAACTCTAATAAGAGAAATAGCTATCGTCGTAGGAATCAGGAGAACTGAAACATCGAAGATGCATATGGACAGTTGCCTGAAACTTTCGGCTTTTGGAGGGTCAACATTGTGTGAATGTGAACTAAAAACAAGACAGCACGGAGCCAGGGTTCTGTTTGAGAGAAGATCATTATCGGATAAAGTCGTTGTCAAACAACTTGGAGAGGATCAGTGTGATGTTACAACTGAGCAGAAAACCAGTGACAGAGGTAGGCTAAAGAACACAACTGATCGTTTTGTATTAACAATGGTTTGTAAAAACGTCATGGCTAACTCTCTGTTGTGATGCTAAGGTACTATTCTGCTTTCCCTGCCTTCTTTTCCAAATCAAAGGAACAGACCAAGCCTGGATAAATGTCATAAAACACCTTTCTGATGAAAAACAAAACAAACAAAAAATAAACGTGAAAAAACAAGACATTGAAAATTCAACGATATTGGCCAAATTTGGGAAATTCAATACTGCAATACAAGATGTTCTGTGTCTGTGTACAATATATTTAGGGATGCACAATGTATCATTTTTTGTCATCATCACAATATCAACTTTTGCAATAAACACATTGTGAAAGACACTCAAGGATTTTTTGAGTTAGTTGAAAGAGTATCTGTAGAAAACTGCTCTTTAAAATGTAACTATCGTTCTTTTTTTTTTTTTTAATGGTGCCTTTTGTGTTCAGTTCAGTGTTCAATTTGTTCAATAAAATGTCAGAAAAAACTTCCTTTCAGTTTTTTTTTTAATTCAACAAGCACTTTGTTGTATTTTAGCAGAATACTGAAAGCAGCAAACTGCCAGAACTGATATATTTATTGCAAGTAATATCATCATCGCAATATTCAACAACGTTATCGCACATTACATATTTTCCTCATATCGTGCAGCCCTAATTCACACACAATCTTCTCAGTGTTTCTTGCTAGAACAGGTTATATTATTGTATCAGCCACCACTGCTCAAACGTCCTCCTGTTACCAACTGAATTGATTCAGGCTTAAAAATCAATTTAAAAAATTGTATAAAAATGTTTTCCCACCCCTAAATAAAGCGGTGTGATACCACATAAAATGACTTGACAAATTGGTGTGTTATGTATGCACCATTTTGTGACACCAGTCTGTAATATAGGCTTACACTGTTTGTAGTAAGGCAAGGCAATTTTTGTTATAGTTCACAAGTAAACTCAACTCACAATGCCCACCCACTAATATGTATCGAGGAATATAAAAATAAAAAATTCAAGAAAATGCCCCAAAAGCAAAAGAAGAAGAAAAGAGTACAAAATATAGCATAGTGAGAAGAAGATGTCGGTGGTGTGGGGGCCTGAGACCAGCAGATGGAGCCTTCTCCTTACCAACACTGACACCGAGTGCCTTCTGAGAGATGCCTGGTGTATTACTGTAAACAAAACAACAAGTGCTCAGTGAGGATTTGAAATGTTACTTTTATGACTGATCATAAAAATAAAAGGCGGCAATTGCATGCATCATCTCAGCAGCATAAACTAAATCTCTGGTTGTAATGTAAATATGATGAGATCTCTGCAGAATGCACCTTTTGGCAGTAATCTTTTCAGGGTGCTGACAAAGAACCCATGGGAGAGACTTGTGTGTTGCAATGTGACCTTTGACCTCTGTGGGTGTGGTGGCTGGATTCCACTGCAAATCCATTGGAGTCAACTGCACTGCTTTAAAGGTCACTGTTATTTCTTTGGTCCTTTTTTTTTTCTTTTGCTATCGGCTTCCTCTCTATCTCCCACAGGAAGTAAACATACCACTTTGTGACAGAAAACACACTTTGTGTCTGCACTGCTGGGAGGAGAATCACCACTGTGAGCTTCAGTGGCCGGGTGCACAAAACACCTTACGTTTTCTCCTTAAGTACGACACGTATGATTCTCCTTAGTGAGGGACTGACTTAAGGGTGTTGCACAGGGTCAGTGTATCTTTTGGTCATTACATTTTGTTTTTATAAATGGGTATTAAAAAAACAAAAACGAGTGGTTATTTGATTTTCACTTCAAAATATAAAAATTAAATTTTTCATGGTCAAAAAGGGATGAGCGAAATTCAAAAAATTGTTTGTCAGGATACGTTCATTTTCTTCATTTATCACCATGAACTCGACCATGTTGCAGTAAAGATAGAGTCAGAGGCACCTTACGTTTTTTTCCCCTTACTTTGGTTACTAAGGTCTTTTGTGCAACAGTTTAACTGACTTTAAGGGATTCCTCAAGTATATCAGGTCAGGATGTGAACACTTGAGGTCAAAGGTTACAGTGTAATTATGGTGGGTCAGCTCTGTGCCAGCACACAGCAGCCTGGTTATATGAGGCCAAATTAGAATAACATGGAAGCAATGAAGGGACTGCAGTGCAGGACAAGTAACGACTTCTAATTGGAGACTGCATGTAAATAGGACAAAGATGCATGCTGGGAAGAAGGATCAGTGTGTCCACGGCGGGTTACGGCAGTTTACCCTTCTCCTGACAGACCTCCTTGAAGTCTATCAAAAGATGATAATACAATTTAAAATAAAATACCTTGTGATAATTTGGAGTTCATTACAGAAGCCCTGAGAGGCAAAACAATTCTGGTGATCTCTCCTGTGTTTATGACTTAAGAACATGAGGGGTTTCCAGACTTTTTCACAGGGGTGGCCCAAGTGGGGCACTGACTTATACAAGGGCAGCATGTTGGAATGACATTAATTTAACATTTCTGTCTCCACTACTCAGATCTACTTTAACCCTTAGAGACCTGCCATAGGTGCATTTTGTTCTACAATGAAATGGCTACTATGGGGACTAACATCATCACACTTGAATAATATTCAGACATTCATTGAATCCATACCTGCTTGGAATGTTATCACTCGAATTTGAATGGCCCTTATCAATCATATATCTAGGACAGTAGAGGCCGTCTTGCCACACTAGAAGATCCAGAAGGCTCGTATCAGCGTATTGAATGGGGATGATACCAGCCCCATTCAATGCAGGCTGATAAGTT
>JAOVVB010103353.1:0-12993 GCA_028570985.1 Heterobranchus longifilis | reverse complement strand
GGGGGAGGGGGAGAGGAAAAAATTATGAGAATCCTGTCAGTCATCGTAATCCCTTCAATTTCTCTTGCTACTGTTTCATCTAAGGACTGTATGATATATCCTGGTGTAGCTCTGTAATCACACGCTGGCTGAGAGGATGAGGCTACTCTGGGCTGCTAACACCCAGGCACTGGAAACACAGCAGGACACACACTCATCTACTGAGCTCCTCCATCAAAAACACTGCAGAAGATCACCGTGGCTTTCAAGGGGATAGGCTATAGACAGGTGAGGTAGTATATGGCGTGTTGTTTTTGAGTATGATGACATACAATAGCCACGGAGCCAGGCTGTGATCCAACTCTGAGTGGTGACAATGGGAATTATGATGTAATACAGACATGTGACCGTGAACGCTTGCTGAGGGCAGCTGTATCCGTGCTAAAATCAATTATCTGTCAATGCAATTAACATGACAGTAGAGTATGTGTGATCTCTAATCCCTCCACTGCTCTGAATCCTGGAGCAGTGAGCTGGCAGCGTGCATGGCACTGGCACGGAAAAGAAAAACCACATGAGGCAAAGACACATAAAACGCACTTTGCTCCTTCATGAACCGTATGAGAGTAAAAGTCCAGTTTTAAGTCTGTTGATAAAACCAACAGATGTATATGTATGTTTACGCAAAAAAAGCCCAGGTGGTTAAATTTAGGAAAAACATCTCGGTTTGGGTTGAAATAAATTAACTTACATATGTAAGTTTACATACTCAACATTGTGACTTCAAACAAAACATAAGTTTAGGCAACAAAACTTAATCTTACGTTCTCAACATAAATAACTGGGACACACACGGGACACAAACAGGGGTGAAAGTCCGGTGTTCGTTGGACTCATCCACCTCCCCTCCTTATACTACGTCTCCTCACTTCCGGAGCAGTCGCTCTGAGCGTCTAATATTGACGTGGAGGGGTTTACAGTTGAAAGTCCGATGCTGTTACATGGTGTAAAATGACACGCGAAAAGCAAAAAATACATTGTGATAACACGCCAGACGAGGCAGGAGTCATTGTTGTTCATCTCAGCTGTCATGTGACTGTTTGAAGATATCTACAGCTGCAGTCAGTGTGTGTGTGTGTGTGTGTGTACACAAGTCGCTGTCTCTCTGTGTGTGTCAGCGAGCATGCATGTGGCAGATTTAATTCCTCGCTCATCCAGGACAGCAGACAGTTTCCGCTGGGACTCTCGCCGCTGGGTTAATGATGTTTACAGCTAGCCACGCTCCTTCACGGACATTTTGACAAACACTGCAAGACTGTATGAATAAACACCCATTTCCCGCTGTCACATAGGAGGCTAGGAAATATGGCACTTGCTCTTCCAGTGTGAGCTACAGCACAGGTCGTATTCCACTCACAGTCCCAGTCTGCTCAGGGTCAGCAGTAGCCACACACACACTTGGCTAGCTTATCTCACACTCATAACTGTGACTTATTGCAGTGGAAGCACTTGTGAGGAGTTAAACCGCCTAACCCCAATGACCCGCTCTTGTTCCCTCCATACTGGGTGTGAGAGTATAAACATCATGTATTGTCTGTTGCTCTGTCTTCTCACCAAACAAGATTAAGGGTCACAGAAGGCCAAACATTAGACTTTGACCAAAGCCAGACGGCCTCTGTGAAATAAAAACGCAGATAAGGCTTCATGTGGAAGAGTGAAGAAAGAAATGCCTGTGTCTGTTTACAGTAGCAATGGTAACAAGATTTGAAAACCTGAAGCGTGAACATTAGTGCTAAAAAAGAGTCCACTCACATCATCCGGTAAATAATCTCGACATTTCTGCAGTAAAATAACACAGTGCATTTCAGCTAATGCATTGGTTGTATTGTTTGTTATGTACACTTTTACAGGAGGAAGGAAACCTTCGCTCATTGTGTTGTCGTGACCCCGAGCATAGTGGTGCCTGCCTCACAAATATACACCACTATCTGAGGACCATAAAAGCCTATTTCCAGGCCCTTTCTGCTCTGGCACAAATAACAGATGCATTACCACGCAGTAGCAAAGGGTTTCGGCCTCTCTCCTGCTCGCTCAGTCCGTTTTTCTCTCTACCTCAGCCTGGTAGAGGCCCCTCTAATTTCATCAGAGGTGATAAAACACCACAAAATCAAGTCTGCGGCTAGTTACTTAGCCCAATCTCCCTTTGGATGAGAGGCAATAACAGCATGTGGTGAGGAAATTGGGTGCTTACTCACACAGACGGATACATGCCTCGCAAGCAGAATGCACAGTTTTCTCTGAAGACTCGGTGCACAGACCACCACAGAACTGAACAATGGTACTCATCTCTGTGCAGCAGATTTTATAGTTATTTTAACAAGCAGGGGTTGAATAGAGCCCATATGTGCCACAGTTGTACTACAGTTTTAAGCAGCCTACAACTTAATAATTAATTAGCAAATCTTGACTTAAAGAGCAACTAAATCCCTGAGTTTTGGCTGAAGTGTCCCTACTCCGTCACCTTCCCTACAACCTTGACCATTCATGATAACTGCCTAACCTTAACCCTCTAACCTTAATCATTCAAAGTCAATGCCTTAACACTCTAACCTTAACCATTCAAAGTCAATGCCTAATCCTAACCATCTAACCTTAACCATTCAAAGTCAATACCTTAACACTCTAACCTTAACCATTCGAGATCAATACCTAACCTTAACCATCAAACCTTAACCATTCAAGGTCAATACCTTAACCCTCAAACCTTAACCATTCAAGGTCAATGCCTAACCCTAACCATCTAACCTTAACCATTCAAGGTCAATGCCTAACCTTAACCATCAAACCTTAACCATTCAAGGTCAATGCCTAACCTTAACCATCACGCTAGACTTTTGCAAATCTTGGGTTACCATCTAAACACGACCACAGGGGCTAGGTAGGGTGAATCTCATCAACTTCCTAGAATTGCACAGACTGCTTTGTAATGCCTTCTGAAAAACTCTAGAAGTCTAACACACAGGGAAGCAAAGTTGCAAAACTGCTGCTACAGACCACAGCTCAGAGAAAAGCTTACACTACATTTGTATGCAAGTCCAACTAGGACTTGCAATGAATATGAATAATAAAACAGTAGTGAGCGCTGCAGTAAGCATTAGTTCAGCCTTGCGCATGCTGGCTGTATAAAAATCCACCTGATCGTCCTCTGGAGTGCAGCAGCTGCTGCCAGGCCAGGCCATGCCAGGACAGGACAGGACAGAATAGGATGGGACAGAGCGCCAGTGACAGCAAGCTGGCTGACTGACTGACTGACTGACTGACTGACTGACTGACTGACTGACTTGCTGTATCAGTGCTGAAGCGCACATGCATGCCTTCCGGCCCCGTTCCGTGTGAACCTCGCGCAGGATGCAGTGCTGGCTGGGATACGGTGGAAAATCAGCAGTGGCTGGTTTCCTGTGAGCCAGTGTCCTGAGAGTCAGACAGGCATAACACCACAGCAAGCACTTTTTCTATCAACACACTAGTGTGGAGTCTTAGGACGACTATTAGAAACTTTGCCAAACAAACCAGATGTTTATTGACTGACACAAGTAGATACTGTACCATTGAATTACGATCCTGCTCAAGTACAAAATAAGCTCACAAGGATGCTCTAAAATGCTCTAGAGTCCTAAAACCGGGAAATTAGTTAGAATGTTTACACTTCCAGTTCCCTCGTCTCAAAGTCAATGGGTTTTTGAATGGGTTTGTGGTAAGATGCCTGAAATAAGGTCTGTGGTTAACACAAGCTTAAGAGATTTTCACATTCTGTAAATACCGCACTTATGAATTCTGAAGCTTTGTCTTAAAAAAATGGCAGTTGCTAACAAGTGACTAACTGAGACATTAAACGCCACCCTCAGCTTAGTGGCGGTGACGGTGATGGTTAGTCATGCGGCTGTGGTGTAGTTCGTTTATTGGCTAACGTTAGCTTTCTACATCTTGCAATTGCATTTACGCTTCAAAAATCCTAAAAGTGGTGTTCATTTGTGAAGATGATCTTGCTGAACAAAACATGAAAGTATCATAAACGTTTATTTGCCACAGAGCTTATTTTCTGCAATAATGCAAAATCCAATGGGAAAAATCCCATTGGCTTTTAGTTGAGGGAACCAGGGCGATGCTAACATCCGGGTTGGCCACTTTTTATTTTTAAAAACTCAGCAAAAATACATAGACAGGCGAGTGTTCATAACAGTGACAGATAGCATGTGCCCTGGAGTACAGGCATGCACAAAATACCGTGAAGCACATTTATTACACATGTGGCACCGCTGCTCCCCACCTGCTTATAGCGTGGAGCAATGGGGAAGTGGGAGGTGGAAGGAAGGAATGTCATGGTGACCTAGAAGGTCTATGATGAAAAATAGCATGTTGGCAGAGTAATAGCAATGCATGGCATTATTCACTATAGCTGTGAAGGTTGAGTATTGTACTGTATAATACGCACGAGGTGGAGACAGCGTTTGTATGAGCATTATCGTCCAAGACTGTGATGAAGCACAGAGAACAGTATAGGATCAGAAGGGGGTCCAATGCTCATTATGTTCAAAGTCACAGGGACAAGAGGGAAAAGAGAACTGGCCCTATGGACTTCTTCTTGGGATTATATTTTGTGGCCTTAAAGAATATTACTTGCCTAGTGTGCTTTTTTCTTGCTCCCAACTCCCTTAACCCTCCCTCTTTTCCTCCTGTCATTACACCGACCGTAACTCTGGGTGAACCAAGAAAAGTGAAGCAGCCTTAAATGGGTTAGAGATGACTGGGGCTCCATCCACACTACTACATATTAAAATGTTTAACTTTTGCTACGTTTTACACCTGGCGTCCACACATTACTCCGGAGTTTCCGAACCCCGAGTCTGATGCGAAGGAAGTCCTTCGCTACGGGAAACAACAACAACAACACAATTGCCTACACAAGTGTCACGATTCTGCAAATCCACGATTTGATTTTACTCTTGATTTTAAGGTCACAATTCAGTGAAATTTTTGATTTTATTTAATTTTTTTCAGTACTACTACTAGATAGCAGAAGGGTACTTTACAACAACAGCTTGAGTTTCTCAACTGAAACTACACGCTGCGTTACCATTTGCTGTTTTACTGTTTACTTCTTTACCATTGCTTTGTTTACATAACTCACAGGGAAGTCAAAATGTTGCCACACCGGTAATTTCAGGGAAGCAGGAGGATTTTCCAGTTGTTTCTCTGACATCTCTGAGCCATGGTGTCTAGAAAAGTGCAGCTGCAGGCTACTGGTAAGCCAACAATTACCCTGTGTCTTAAGCTGCAGGCTGTTACGCTTTAGCATGCTAACAGCTGCTGTATCATCTATGAATTGTTATAGTTTTTTTTCTTCAGATGCGTGCAAGTAGACGGGGATGAAGAGCAAAGCAAATTCTGGGAGAATCACAGATCTTGTTTTTGATTTAGATGATCGAAATTGAAAGTTAATTTCGAATCGTTATAGCCCTATTTACCAGTGTACCTGAATGATCTGTGATACGCGTTTTCAGGCGTGTTAGTATGGACACGGAGTAGTTCTGAAACAGTGCTAAAACATTTGCGAGGACGGATATCGTTTGTGTTTTACAATGCCAAAAACACAGTAGTGTGCATGTAGCCTGAAGCAACTGCGGCAAAGCACACATGTAGGGTGCTTATACTGTACACGATTCCTGGCAGTCAGAGCCGCTGTGAGTCTGTCAGAGCTGTATGAAGAGCTACGACTACAGCCCATCCACTACATCAGTGAACCTGGGAATAAGTGCTCCACACTTATTGTCACAGGCCAGAGGCTCCTGAATCTGTCCCCTGCTCTGCTGTAGATATAACACAGAGATAGTCAGGCCATCCATATTCTTCAGACAGACACTGGAGAGCATCCATTATATGTGGCCACTGAGCCTCATACAACTGTCGGTCAGTATTCTTCTTGTACTACATCTTGATATAGGCACCCAGCGGAGAGGCCTCTCTGGAAAGCATGTCGTTGATGTAATCACACACACTTGCATGCGCATAAGTAGGTCTTGAGGGGGAAAAAACATTGACATTCATAGCAGGAATTGTCTAAATCCAGCTCTAGTATGTAATTCTTACAATGCTTTGACTGCATATCATGTAAAATGTTGGGCAAGAGAAATAGATGTATAAAGGGCTTAAGTGTAACAGCACTCAAGTGGAGTATCCAGCGTTTCCTTAGTCGCCAGATCACATTTAAAAGCACAGCCTCGCTCTCCCTCTGAAGCTGAATGCAGCAGTTGCTCTCTGAGCATTAAGTTTGATCAAAGACTAATCTCTGCTAGTAAGATGATTAAAATTAGCATCTGTTTCATTGTTAAAGAAGTGAGGCAGGCTGGGACCAGATCCCACAGTGCAAGAGAGAGAGAGAGAGACAAAAAGACAGACAGCCAAAAAACAGCAATAAAAAGGGGGAGAGAGGGAAAGTGCAATATCCAGAGAGAAAGAGAGCAATAAAGAACATGAACAGACAGAGCAATAATAACTGAAAATAAATCTACGAAAAGAGCATTCCCATGCTTGGTCAGTATGACCAACGCCAGACCCAGGCGATCTGAATTCCTTTGTGGCAGCTTTTACCTCGCATTAACTTTTTCCTTAGACCGCACACATAGATGATGAAGCGGAGGGAGAGATGCTGTGGCTTGACTGCTTTAAAAGCGATCATACTGGGCCACGGGTTTAGTGAAGCAGTAAAATGAGGCGATGTAACTAAAACCTCTCGATGATAAGTATGCTGTGGCGGAGGATGAGATGAAATTGACGCTCACGTCACGAGTCAGCATAAACACAGCAGTGGGCAGCCGGAGTATTTCCTCCTATCACCACATTCTGTCATTTCTTAGTCGGGGCAGAAAACACGGGGGTTAGGGTACTTGGCAGTCCCCATTTTAGCCAAACAAAACAGCCGTGCTGCTGCTGCTGTTCCCCATAAACTGCATCAGCAGCAGGCAAAACATATAATCATACTCCAGCAAAAAACTGCAATAACAGGAAAGAGAAAAACGATAAAATCGACTATTTGCTACCCTCGAGAAAATGTAACGAAGGGGGAAAAAAAGCCCCATTCAGCATTTCATCAGTAACATAAATAGGAACAGCTGGGGCAGACTAACATGCTGAAGTGGGCTAATTAGGACACTTGGTGGTTGGTTCACTGCTGTTTCAGTCTGGCTGGGACCGACTCGGAGTCAATGAGAGAGTTTTCCCATTAGTCTGGTGTATTACTCTTCCACACACACACACACACACACCTAGATCATCTACAAGCCCATACTGGGCAGGGCTGGTTAGTCTGCTATTCCCAAGCTCTAAAGCTTTCTTTAACTAACCCTGCGCAAATGGTGTCACCGCCTGGCACACAGCGCCCTTGACTTCTATGAAAACAGTTTTGGCTTCCTGTTCCGTCCCTCCCTTCGAGCTTCCTCTCCTGTTCCTGTCTGACTCAGTGTCACCAGACCTCCCTGTTTCTTCCTCTGTTTTGTACCAGACGCTGGGCATGCTGGGCTTCAGTGTGTTCTCACAGCTAGCCCTTTAAGTGCTACTAATGCCGTGTTTTCACTGGTGCGGCTCTGCTCACCTCACTCCTTTACTTTTCTCTTTTCATATTCCACTGTGGACAGAAGCCGCCTCTGGATAAACAGTCGTTTACATGCACAGTTAAGTCAAGCCATGTTTATAGCTCGATGAGGTCATTTAACTGGAGTACTGTCGTTGTGCCAGTATACATGAACTGATTTATTGACCGAATTATGTCCACCTCTGGTACGGTAGGAGGCGATATGCCTCCTTTCAGCTGGTTGCTACTGGACCTTCTACTGGTTGACACATTGAGTCACACAGCAAACAACCGCCAAAAACATTAGCAAGCAGCAACGTCGAAAACATGGATAACTATCCAGCGCTGTAGCTTTCGTACGTACTCTACGCTGTACTGTTGACATAAATGAGATGCTCGCTATCCCTGCTGCTGATGGTGATGTCCGAAGGCAGAAGTGTTCCAACTACACGACGTCTGCTATGCTATACTTTGACTGCACGCTTTCTTCTTCCGGGTGAAAGACCACCACAGGAACTATGACACATGTGCAGAACGCCCAGGCCAGTTTGAGGCCGGTTGAATGTATAACATGCCGAGTAAATCGACCTCTAACCACATTATCTAGGTGTGTTAGTCCGACTTAGTATGACTTCAGTTGGACTGTTTACATGTTTACATGTGTTTTAAAAGCCCAGTTTTAGTCGGACTAATACAATAAATTGACTTTTTCTAACATCATGTAAACATACTGAATGTCTAGTACTGTCATGTCGATGTGTCGAGGTTGGACGTGGTTAAGTTTAGGACAAAGAGGACCTGGTTCGAGTCAGTACTACCCAATCACAGCACACTAGGGCGGGACTAGGCGAAACACAGGTGGGAAAAAAAATAACGGCAACCAAATAGACTGTATGCACTTCGTCAATTGTATGCCAAAGTGTACAGGGTAGTTTTGCGGGCTACCATTTGTTAAAATCTGGGACAAATGAATTAAAAACTTGCTGTCGCGAGTTTGTGCAGGATGTCCTCTGTCGTGCTATTGACAATTTTCTCTGACCAATCAGTGATCTGCAGTGTATCAGCTCAGCTCACTTGGTACCAAAAAAAGTACCAGGTACTTTTCACAACTTTTTGCTAATGTAGAGTAGAGTTGAGTCATACCATGCAGTGAAAACACAGCATGAAGATATACTTGCTTTTAAATACGCAAACGCATGACACTGCTTGCGTATTCTGCGTCCATTTTGTCCATTCATTCTGTACGTACTCCGAAATGATGCACCGTCTATGCAAACAGATAGTCAAACAGCAAGTATATTTCCAGCTTAAGAGCGACCTCTGACCTTGACCAGCCATAAAGTCAATGTAAGGGCCTGCAGGAGCCATATGTCAGTTTGTCTTTTGTATGCACTGTCTGTGGCTTTCTCTTTAAAGGTTGGCCATACGCATCCAATATATACATTCTTCAGAAAATCTGTCTTGAATTATCAATGGAAGAATCATCCTCAAGAACAGAGTGTTGTGTTGTGTCTTGTAGTTGTGCATTGCTCAGGGTTTCAGTTAAATTAAATCATACATTTAGGCTACTAATGCTCTTTAGATTGTGCCTTATTCTGCAGCTAATTCCTCCCCATTTCCTTTCATTTAAAGACTTTCCTAGTAAAGACCCTTTACTGCCAAATGTTGCAAGCAGCTCAGATACTGCATAATGTTAGAAACAGGTTCTTGGACTGTTATAAAGAAACTGCTCTGAAATAATGTAACAATGGCTCCTGCAGTAAAAAATCAGTCTGGCTGTCCTTCTGTCGACAGTTTTATTCTCCTTTCTTCGCTTTCATTACTATGATTGGTTGCGTCAAAGGGTAGCGTACAAAGAGAGGTGGGGTTGTTTACCTTGACACTGAGCTACTGTACATGTTGAGCGCCTCAGGGAGCCAGGCAGGCAGACACACTGCATTTCAGCTTTTCAGACCTTAAGCCATTGAAGCAACGAATGCTTTGTACGACGCAACCCACCAACACGGTAGCCTTGGCAAAATAAACAAAGGCAAGGTGTCCTTTATCAAGCTTCTCAATGTCTGCACACAAAAAAATCCATGAAGGATTTAAATTGTGGTATGTGGTAAGTGTGTGTGCTCTGAAACGAGTAAGACTGTTTACTTTGGACCTATCCCAGCCACAGCCACTCCCTGTTTTAAAATTGTCTAATTTTCTTTTTTTTTTTGTGGGAGGATGCACGGCAGAATGCGGGCTCAGGTCCCAAAACGCAGGTGAATGTGAAAATGTGCTGACATTTGCCAGCATCTAAGCCATATGCCAGTCCCCTCTGGCATCTCTCCACCAAACTCTCACTCTCACCGTTTCTCACTCTTACACCCCCCCCCCCACCTAAATTAAACAGGAGTGAAGAGAGGAAGCAGAAGGGTGGACGCAGAGGAGATTACGCAGTATTAATCACCAGCTTTGAGAAAACAAAGAATACACCATTTACTGCACCCCTCAAAAAGGCAAACTAAAATGAGTGCTTAATTGTGCTGATCAAACGCTTCTCTTCATATGTGAAATTTGTTTGTGAATAAAAACATTCATTAAAAACCTGCGAAAGCAAATTGTTTACATGTTGACCAAAAACAATGCAGAGAACATTGTGCATTCTTTGTAATAAAATGCAAATTCGCCTCACCTATTCACCCCTGTCAGGTTGAACATGTTCTCTGCAAAATGTGGGGGAGGGCTCGCAGCAGCAGAGGCAATGAGGCTTGTGCAAAGTACTTAACAGTAAACACTGTACCTACAAGCTCAGAGATGCCTTCTGCAATGAGGAAAAATCTTCTGAATTCCCAGCTTTACTCACTCTGCGAGGTGAAATAAAGGTGTCTGGTAAAAGCAAGGCAGGAGAATGGCAAATACAGCCAGGATAGAATGTTGGCATTGTATGTTTCTGCAAACCACGGATATGTAACATTTGTACATTTCATACGTATGATATCAATGTTTCTAAAGTGATGGAGTTCAGATGAAATGTATATGAGCTGAGTTTCTCATCAGGAGGAGGACGGAACGGTGGATGACGTGTAACCTGGGCGTGAGGTGGCTGCCAAGCAGCAGACCTCTGATTCAGACCAACAAAACCGGGTATTTTTTAACGAGAGGTCGAGACATTTCTAGACGTGGTTCTGGAGACAAAACCGGGTATTTTTTAAAGAGAGGTCGGGACAATTCTAGCCGTGGCTGTGGCAACAAAACCAGGTTTTAAACCCAACCACACATTAACCACAGCCTTGTCACAACATAAAATTAAAAATTGAAACAAAGAAATGTAAGGTATCAGTGGTTTGCAGAAACATACAGTGCCAATATTTATTCTGGAGATGGGGTTGGGCAAATATCCTTTGAATGCACTTTCTGTGTAGATCAGCTGGTTAACAGCAGAGTGCAAATCCCTAACTGTTGCAGATTAAAACAAGAAAGGATGCTCATTCATTGCTTTCAAGTACAAACCTGCCCAGTCCCCTGCCTTCCTTCCTCACTCCCTCCACTCCCCTCCCTTCTTCTGTACTTCTGCCTCCCTCAGGCATGCAAATGTTTCAGTGCAGTCATATTTAATCAACATCTTCACGGACAACACAAGGATTTTAAGTCCTCTGCTGCAAAAGGCCTGGCTGTCACACTCTTGAATAATTGTCTTAGAAACCCTGATTCATTCTCCTTAAACACTCCAGAAAAGACAATGCGTCTGACCTACATCGCAGCTGATGTAGTGATTTTTGATTATGCGTTTTGCATGGCGTGATATCACATCGTGTCACTTACTCTATGTTAATGATTTTCCTTTCTGTCTAATGCAGGTTACACGAAGACGCCGCTGTCATGTTTCACATTTCATTGGCTGTGACAGAGGCAGAATAATGCGTCTGCCTGGGCGAGCTCCCGCTGTTCCACTGAGTACATAAGAGTGTTTCCCTTTGATAGCGAGGGGCACTAGGAAGTAAGAGCAGTGAAACAACAACATCTGACTTCCCCTACGATAGATTCATCTTGATAATGTTCGGCTGGCAGGAACAAATACCAGTCATTCGCCACTGTTACTGTAGCTCAATGTCGTTTGTACAGCTTGATTCACAATGGCCGTTTTGTTGATATCGTTTGATAAGACGGGCTCCCAGAAATGCATCCAGAGGAAAACAGGATTTATTGTTCCTCAGTATCCCACACATTCCACAAAGCACTATGCTTATGGTGTAGAAAGCTATAATCTTAAAGGTCGGGCCGAGGTCAAAATCAACAACAGAAGCAATTACATTCATAAAGTGTTATTAACGGTTTTGCCCCGAGCATGCCAGGAGAGCAACTAACAGACTTTGTGTGGGCTTTATGACAAGCTGCCTCCCTTTTTAAGTACCTTTCATCCCCTTTTCTCCCACTGGCTTCAGCATGTGGATCACAGTCATGTATTCATGCATAAACATAACTGTTATCCCAGGGGAGAATTCATTTCCCCTGGCCTGGACACTATAAATCACCTTGGGCCAAAGTAAAGAGTCTGGAGTTGCAGGACTGGCGGCAGCAGCTTTAGACAAAACTTTTTCCATGATACATCCGAGATCCTTCCTTCCTTGTACCTCCAGATAGCCTGCTCTCCTAAAAATCATGTTCCCATACAACAACACTGTTCGGAGGAGAAATGTTTTTCTGTCCGGGATTATGTCTGATTTTGACGTACAGTGGAAGTCAGAATTCTGACTTTAAAGTCAGAATTCTAATGACTAATGGCACATTGAAATCATGATGGGGAAAAAAAATCTTCTGACTTAAAAAAAAAAAAAAACAGAATTCTGACTTTAATCTCAGAATTCTGACTTTAAAGTCAGAATTCTGACTCTAAAGTCAGAGAGTCAGAATTCTGACTTTGAAGTCAGAAGTCAGAATTCTGACTTCAAAGTCAGAATTCTGACTCTAAAGTCAGAGAGTCAGAGAGTCAGAATTCTGACTTTAAAGTCAGAATTTTGACTTTAAAGTCAGAATTCTGACTTTTTTTTTCTGACCAAAAAGAAAAAAACAGAATTCTGACTTTAATCTCAGAATTCTGACTTTAAAGTTAGAATTCTGTTTTTTTTTTTCAGTGTTATAGTCCCATCTACGGAAGAGGATTAGGGCCACTGTGGGAAAAAAAGGAAATTCTGACTTTAAAGTCAGAATTCTGACTTTAAAGTCAGAGAGTCAGAGAGTCAGAATTCTGACTTTAAAGTCAGAATTCTGACTTTAAAGTCAGAGAGAGTCAGAGAGTCAGAATTCTGACTTTAAAGTCAGAGAGAGTCAGAGAGTCAGAATTCTGACTTTAAAGTCAGAATTCTGACTTTAAAGTCAGAGAGTCAGAGAGTCAGAATTCTGACTTTAAAGTCAGA
>JAOVVB010103333.1:0-12994 GCA_028570985.1 Heterobranchus longifilis | reverse complement strand
GCAGGAGGAGTTTGTGAAACAGAGGGGGGGGGGGGGGGGGGAAGCAACAGTAAGAAGTCGAGCATCTGCTGGTTTGACACTGAAGGGAAATAAGGGGCAGAGTGGAGATTGAGTTGGGGGGATAAAAGGAAGAATATGAAGCAGAGAGCCAGTGGCTCTGGGATTGTGAAGGGCAAAGGGAGGAAAGATTAAAAGAGGGAGAGAGGCAGAGACAAAGAAGCAGAGGGGCTGCCTGTCGGTATTAAAGGAATGGAAAGGCGGCAAGAAGAAGCAGGAGGAGAGCGCGGAAAAAGAAAACCCACATGGAGCCTCAAGCGAAAGAAAAGATGCGATGTGAAGAGAAAAGTGAGGAAAGGGTTAAAAAAAGAACACACACACACGCACACATACACACAACCTCCCTCTCTCTCTCTCTCTCCCCCCTCTCTTCTGGTCTGTCTTTTTACTTCTCTCAGCTTGATGCCCCAGGTCAAATAACCATATCTCCATCTCAGAAGCACTTCTCATCCAGGGACCATAAAGAAAAAAAAAAAAACGCATGCAAATGCTTGACTTGCTCACGCACACTCCCTCACACACACACACACACACACACACAACAAATGGATGGCCTCCTATTAGCAGCTGCCATCATGGTTCACAGATTCCAAACACACACGAGGCCCTAATTAATCAAACATCATGCACAATTATGGAGGCCAGACTGGGGTGATAATGACAGCGTGTAAAGCTAAACTTTAGTGTAAGTTGAGATAAAAGGCTCCGTGTGAACGTGTATGCTCGCCAGATGTTGGTTTGAGACTACTGTATCTTCATCTGGTACTTTTTGAGCTGCCAACGTGTGAAATTCTGGTGGTAGCCGGTCGTAATTGTTGGCTCGCTTGTTTGCCAAAACTAGCATGTATAAATGTAGCGTTAAGATAGTTATGACTTGTTTTCATTTCACGCACTGTATGATATCGTCTATGTATGGATAGAGGCTAAGAATAATATTGTTCTGTACTGGCTGAGTATAGGAATTTCTTCCTCAGTAACAAGTACAAGTACTGTCCTGCAGTTTCTCACATGTAGTTTGACTGATTGTCTCAAATGAAGACAATGAAGACCAGTGTGTGTGTGTGTGTGTGAGTGTGTGTGTGTGTGTGTGCGTGTGTGTAATTATGAGCCATATTAGAACTGAGCCTCAATCACTCACAGATGAATGAATTTAACTGACCCGGGAGTTGACCCTAACGCAGTCACGCAAGCACACACACATGCACTTAAACATGTAATGCCACACACACATATTTAGACGGCTCAAGGCGGTGCGACAACCTTAAATAAAAAGCATCTCAAGACCGGGAGATCTATGGTTCAATCACTGCAATCTCATCACAGATGAAGACACACAGTAGAGAGCGATAGAGAAAAAAAAAGAAGCATTTTAACCCTCAGTGATGTCTTGAAGGCAAGGTGAGACCTTGCTCATTCTCGGGGTGTGTGTGTGCCAAAAGCTCCACCAATTAATGCCAGAGATCCTGCAAGATAATAACCCTGACCATAACCCATAACTAAACATTAATGCTATCCTTATTCCTAATCTTCAAGCAGATATCTGTAACTTTCTGCACATTGTAAATGTTTGCAGGGATGAGATGTCCACAGCAAACATAGCTGTGAAAGAAGCTGTGAAAAAAGGTTTAGTGAAAGCCTGCTGTTTATTTCAATCGCTGCAATCAATGCAGCCTTGAAAGATGTACCAGCAGCACTATACTACAGCACTCATGTTTGACATTGATGTGTGAATGTCTGTACCATAGACCGTATATATAAAGATGGACTATGCGTCTCCACTTACACTTCCCACCCGTACACCTGCCCGATCGACACATAGCAGCTGTCAATTATGGCGTTTCACCCCCGTTTTTATAGCATCAAATGACTAACTTGAACGAAACTTATCAGAAAAATGCACAAAATGTAAAATCACTTGAACATCAGCAAGATAAATTGCAGATAAATTACAGAAACCATTGGAAAAAAAAAATATGACGTGTACTTTGAGTTTTTAGTTTGTTTGGCCCATGTCCCATCCGCTAACATGGAGGGGGCGGGGCTTATGACCTGTACTGCAGCCAGCCATCAGGGGGCGGTCGAGTTGTTTTGGCTTCACTTTTTTTGGGGACCTGTCAAGCCGTCCATCCCTTTTTTTCTGAATATACTATACACGTGTATATACTATACATGTGTAATTAAATTGTCCTAATAATTACATACAGGACCTTTAACCATGACTAACCTGATACACAAACATAAGATAATCATTTTTAATCCTCTACCAAAACTTCACCAACATCCTTTTAATGTAACTTTAAGGTAATAGGTATTTTATATTGAAAACTGATTAAGTCATTTGTCAAGCAAAGATGTCAAACATTTGATGGTATCGTTTTAAAAATTACAATACCAGTACCCTTAAAGTGATACTGATACCAGTAGAGTACTTCATTCGATACCCATCATGCATTCAGTTGCGTAAAATGCCACCACCACTAAATTATTTTTAAACAAATATATTACATGCTGAACTCTGCTGTGGTTATAGTGGGCCAATCACACATCGCATTAAATTGAAGAACGCTTGCTGTGATTGGCTGCAAGGAAAATCATACAAAGTCGACAAAGTCGATACCGATAGTCGATTTTCCTTGTCTTAAATTATCGTAAACAGATTATCTTTAGGTTTTTGGACGGTTGGTCAAGCTATTTGAATCGGCACCTTGGGCTCCTGAAAATGGTAATGAGCATTTCTCCCTTTTTTCTGACACAATTAACTGATTAATCAAGAAAATAATTAGATTATGTTGAATGTTTACTTTACCATCAGCTGCCTAACAGAAGCATTTAATGTATTCTTGTGTTTAATCCCTCAGTAAAGTTACACCACAAAGCCCAACAAACAATGTGATTATAACCTTACTTAAAACGTAACCATGTGTAACATGTGTGCAACACATTTGATTCATTGCCCCCCCCCCCAACATGAGTGCTTTAATGCCGCAACTGCTGGAAAGCACATTAAGAGAGCGAGGTCTCTGCTGCTTACCCCCGTGTCTGGATAGGTGGTCCAGCCCAGCTCTGAGGTAGACTCTGTTGTGTCCAGCAGCATCACTGACAGGCGAGAGAGAGAGAGACAGAGACACGGTGTGAGAAAACAGACAAACAACATTTCCATCTTCCAGTTTAATGCCAACGATGTACCAACGGTACAACAGGTACCGATACCTTGACTTCGATACCAGTTCCTGAACGATACTTTTTTCCGATACCAATTTCACAACACTACACATTATGGTACAAATCTTTATTTTTATATTTCAGCAGGCAGAAAGCAGGCAGGTCCAAAATTAGCACCTTTTACTAACCAGCGACTGGTAAAATATACAAGTGGCTAGTAGATTTGCTTCACTTACCAGCCAAAAAACAACAGTAATCTATTAAGTGGCTGACAGATTTGAACATTCACTAGCCACTTGGCCGGTGGACAAAAAAAGTCTCTAAATTACAAGACTACACATGGTACAACTCTTTATTTTTTATTTTTCAGCTCCTTTAAACCTTTACAACACACCCTGTAGTCAAGCCTCTCAAAATACAACACACACACAGATCCCCGTCTCTGTGAGTAACGTAGTGTTTTTCCTACGACATGTAACGTCAGACAGCCAATCACCAGCATAATTAGATCTTAGTACAAGCATGCTGCGTGCTTATTGGCTCACTGATGAGATTTACTCCTTAAGCCGGAGATACACTTGCTTTTAAATATGCGAATGCATGATGCCGCCTCGCGTATTCTGCATCCGTTTTGTCCGTTCGCCGTGTACGTACTTTGAAATTAATGCAACGTCCACGCAAATGGATGGTCAAGCAGCAACTGTATTTCCGGCTTCAGGTATTGGAATTTGATATTGAACGACAAGGCATTTTTACGATACTCGATACTTTGTGTCGGTGCCTAAAAGCATTGAAGTTCGGTACCCAGCCCTGCTAATGACTGCTTAAAAGTTTAAACTTGAACAGAGTGAGTGTTAAAAAAAAAAAAAAAAAGGATAAGTGACTGTGACACAGAATTTGTAATCATGAGATATTCTCTCACAGACTGTGTGATTTCTGTGATGCCATCAGGAGCTAAAAACCTGGATCTGCTCCAGTGATGCTGAAGTTGAGATTAACTTTGTGAAGTATTCTTTTCACAGGGAGCTTTTACAATCAAGCAGTCTTTTATCCTTTTGTTAAATACTACAAGTAGTTGGCGGTGGAACAGGTCCAGGTGGATTTTTTCTCCCCCATGCATTAAAATCAGGGAGTGCTCCAGCTGTGTGCATCTGTCAAACCTAATAACAGATTCTGAGTGATGATGCATTTTGGCACAATGTTCTGGTGTTTAAAAAATTTAACTGATTGACCTGATGGGGCACCGTGATTAAAGGTCAAATTTTCCAACTTTAAAAGGCCATAACCATTAATGTCACATTTTGTTGAAACTTAGCAAGATGATGCTTCTTGTAGTTTGGCCCAAAGGGAAACCTTCTTGGGTTTGTGGCGGGCGATACGTTCAGTGTTGGTTTCCCTTTTGTTTCAGGTTTTAACAGACATTTGCTCATTTGCAGTGATCTAGAGTGAAAGCACGAGAATAGACTTTTATGTTGGAGTGTATTTCCCCCTATAATTTGCTTTTAGGTTTAAGTGCTTTAAAATATAAGCTGGCAAAGAAATCACACACACACACACACAATGTGACTTTAATGCTGAGTGCTGCGTGCAGCTTCCCACACAAAACTGAAGCCCTTGAATTTTTCCATTAGTATTCCAAAACCGTGGTGGCTGCCGTTCCTTCAGTCTGGCACATTCTGGCGCTCGGTTCTGTCGAGGAGCCGCCGATTGAACGCGGGCCAAAGTTTCTCGTTGCACGCGCAGAGGTGGCAAAAACATCAAACTTCAGGTTCGGATGCTCGCGCAGATGGGAGTTAATGGAGAAAAACACACAGTGCCTGATTTCATCAAGCACGGCACTAATCACCTAAAAGAGCTGTTGACACACGCACAGCATTGTGGAAGGCAGCAGCCATCCGCCTCTGTTTACAAATAAATAATTCTTCTCATTGTTGTCATGCAATTTTTATGCTTTCCATTTCCATTTCGCGTCACACAATCGTTCACCGGAGAGAACGGAGGCTCTCTTTCTCTATCTCTCTCTGACAAGCAGACAAAGGACGACAGAAATATATTATCTACATAATCATCACACACACACAGGATGGGATTTGAAAAGGTACCCTGTCTCACCAAAACACCAGTGACTCACTGAGATAGCAAAAATATTTATTTCTCAGGTGTACAGGCTTGTGCACACACACTGAGTCCCCCTGTCTTCTTAATAAATCAAACAAATAACAAGAATCTGATATCATTTGTGGCTTATGACTAGGGATGCACGATATATATATCGGTACCGATAAAATTAGAATGGGAAATTCATATTATTATGTATTATTCCGATAATTAAATTATACAAAGCCAAATTGCTGTCACTGACTTAACAGCATACAGCAGGTGGCGGTATGCACCTTTAAAGTTGCTTTGCGATCCGCCAATAATCATGTATTGATTATACATTGGTATGTCTGATTTAACAGATTCTGTATGTTTGTGAAGTTTTTTGATGTACTTCACCAGAATTTTTTTTTTTTTTTACATTTGATGAGTCGGAACAGTTCTTTGTTTTTGTTGTGTTAACAATAGTGATGTCAGATAGATTTGGTTTGGTCAGAGCTGTGGAATATCATCCATCTTTACTCACTCCATGGACGATATGGCCAAAATCTTCTATCTCGATATAGGTCATTTCATATCTCGATAACAATATATATATATCACGATATAGCATGTTTTATGGTAATTCAATAAATAAATTGTCTATATGAAATAATCACATGGTAAAGCATGTTTTTGTGTAATCCTGTGTGGATTAAATACTTGACAGATGAAAAGTACTGAGTATTTTGTCATTTAATTAAGAACTTTAGTGCAAAATGAACATAACAGTTTTCTTAATTTAGTTAGTATGTGCTTGGTATTATCAATTTCGACGACATAACTGCATATCACGATATCTCGATATATGATATCATCACGATAGGACTCTATTGAAAGACGATAAATTATCATATTTAATTATTGTCCAGCTCTACCCTCAGGTGTGCATGAACTACAGGTTCTGAACTTCTTTAAACATAAATAAATGTGAAATTATCGGTTGTGTGATCGGTATCAGCCATGAGACGCAGGCAGGGTCTAAAATTAGAACCATTTAGCCAATGGCTGATAAAATATGCAAGTGGCTAGTAGATTTGCTTCACTTACTAGCCAAAAAACAATGGTAATCTATTGAGTGGCTGGAAGATTTGAACATTTGAACACAATTTGGCCGGTGGACAAAAAAAGTAAATTTTGGACGGTGGAAGTAATTGTCAGTTATTGGTATCAGCTGGGGAAAAAAACATATCGTGCATCCCTACATAAACTCACCCCCACCTCCCTCTCTGTTCTGACTGTGCTGTAAACAGATTTTTTTTTTTTAGGATTATACTCACAGATGGACACCCTGCAAATCTGTCCTCCAATCCTTCATTTCCCTCCTCTTTTTTTTTTTTCCTTTTACAAGCCCCCCTCCCCTCCAGTCTGTCTATCTGTTTTCACCCACGAGCTTGTCTTTATGTCAATCTTACTAAATTCACACATTTTCCATGGAAGTCCTCCAGGATTTGGGGGTGATATCAATTGTATCAAGAAAAGAATACAAATGGACTGTGACAGCTCAGGATTATATGCAGCCACAGGCATCAGAATGAATAGTTTTTAGAGCAGCGTATGTCTGGACAGCTTGGCGACTGGAATCGCAGAGCTGATCAGGATAAAAATCAGCAACGAGGAGAAGACTAAATCCACCAAGGCAGGATGTTAAAAGCCTTTCAGAAGAATGGTGATTTATTTCCATTAGTGGCACATCTTCCCTACTTTGTTTGATGGTGCATCTGTAACAGAATATTACACTCAATTGCCAATTTATTATGTATACTTAGCTAAAACTAATGCTGTCTAATATAACAGTCCTGCAGTAAATCCTGCCTTTAATGAAGGTTATAATGTTCTGTTTTAGAGAGGTGTTGATTCAACTTAATTTGGAGGATGTAGTTTGTGGTAGGGCCCGACCGATGTGGGATTTTTTAGACAGACCGATATGGTGGACAATATAGTAAATTGTTTATGAATTTTTTAATTTTTCATTGTGCACCAATTTGGCACCGATGTGACGATGCAAAGGTACCCGGAAGGCTGCTTTCTTATGTCTTGTACACACCGGGCGTGAATAAAATAATCTACTCGCTTAATTTGCGCGAGTTTGGACGCTGGAATCTTTTGTTTTGACTCGCTTCATTCACGCGATTACTCACGTCGCTCGCCGCAAAAGTTCCGATTTTTCAACTCACGCAAATGAGCGAATGAGCGCCATCGCACCGCGTCATTCATATGTAATTAATTCGCGCAAATTAATCTATTCGTGTCCGGTGTGTACATGACACTAAACAAGTATTTTTAATTAATTTTTTTAATTTAATTTTTAATTTTTAATTTTATTTAATTTTATTTAATTTTTTTTTTTTAATTTTTTTTTAAATTTAATTTTTTTTAATTTTTTTATTAAAGAATATTTAACATTATTATACATTACACGTATGTATAACATTGTCAAACAATTCTAGAAATGAACACTGAGAAAATAAATAATAAATAAAAATAAAAATAAATAGCTAAATAGCACTGTATGTCCAGTATCAGCCAATTGCTGACCATTTAAATAAAGAACTACACAATGACACCATTTCTATGCATACGCATATCGGACAACATATACACCTCATTAATATAAATGGGGTGGACAATATAATAGAAACACCTGTCTGTGTTTGATGTGTGATGACATGGAAACAGCCTATTGATTAACTTTCCAAGCTCTCCGTCATGAATCATCTTTCATTTGTCAAAATAAGAAATTATCTTCATATGTACAAACATGTCATGCATGAACCGCACGCACTCATATATCATGCATTCTGACCTGATTAAGCACCATCCTATTTATATCAGATATGAAAACACACACACACACACACACACACATACACACACACACACAAATGTTGCAAACGTGTCATTCCAAATTCAATTAACCCTCTGCTTCGGGGCAAAGTAATGCATAAATAATATACAGCAAACTATTTTGACATTAATATTTATGCCTCTACTATTTAGCTTCTTGTCTTGAGGCCTTAGGGACCCCGGGTCCTCACGTTGCCTCCGCTCTTTCTGCGACAAACCTGTGTACATGAAGGATTACATGGAGGAATGTTCAAAGAGCTTCATGCTTCGTCTTTGTCATTGCGTGACATTAGCATGTTGAATAATTCACCCAGACATCTTCAGATAAGCGTTGAGTGCCGTGTTACACACACCTTTCAAGGATTATCCCGAGCCGAGGCATCATGACCGGATCTTGTGAGTGTGTGTGCGAGACAAAGTCGAAACAAAAGAGAGGGACATTTGCTGGCAGGTCCGCTTGGCAGTAAAAGCCCCTTTATTTAACTCTCAAGACAACAACCGCGCTACAGCATCTCTGTTATTGGTCCATCTGAGGGGCCGAGACACTCAAAGTTTGTCCCTGACAGTTTGTAGAAGTGCTGAGTCTGCAATCTGGACCTGAGTGCTGCGTTAATGCACGCCGTCTCTCACGTCTCCCTGCTCCACTCTGGTTTTTTTTTTTACTCACTCTACTCCATACCTTTCCCCCAACCCCTTTTCTACCTCCATCTTGTCCCTTGTCCCCTTTCATCTCCGCCCTTTCTGCATGTGTGTATTATTCATCTAAAAAGTGACAGCGGGGCAGGCATCTCTCTACGTTAAATAAAGCGATATATACGCTCTGCTCCATTATTGATGCCAGATCTGCCGTTTGTTTGGGAAACGACTTGATACTCGGAGAGAGGAAAAGAGGAGACAATAGAATGAAAAAGGTGGGATTATTATGAGAAGGGGATGATAGGATTGTGTTTGTGCATGTGAATGTGCTTCTTTCACGCTTTCACCTTCTCTCTCTCTCTCTCTCTCTCTCTCTCTCTGTGTGACGTGGGTGTAAATGCTCTTTTCCATTGTGCAGAGGTGACCTGCATTAGTTCATGATGACTGTCCCCTCCGCCGCTGGAGTGTTCACTTCAGCTGAGTGACCCTCTCTCCATCCATTTCTCTCTCTGCCCAACACTTTGCCTCTCTGTGTGGCCATGCATGCACCGACACTCTCCGGCGCTAAGTGTAGCGCTGTTGTTCATGTCACGCCTCTTTGACGGTGGATGTATGCTACTCTACCGCACACTTTCAAAGCAATAGAGCCTCCCTGACACCCAGCAAAGAATGTCGGTGTTAATATTAACGTAGGCTAGAGGGGTGTGAGGGTGTAATACGCCTTAACACCAAAGCAAACGCGCCTGCGACGAGTACACAGCTCACACAGGTAACAGCAAGTTACAGGAACAAAACACATGCACACCAAAAAAAAATTCCCACAGTGCCTGCAAGCGTTCTCAGCAGCGGTCAGGTCGTGTTTTGTCTTTTGTCCACTCATCCACCCATCTCCGCCCATTCTTTATACGCTCCAGATGCTCCCACCCACAGACAGTCAGTCAAGGACAAGGCCTACACCAAACCATCATTACAAACAACCGCAACGAGAGAGTGATATACGCCGAGACAGAGAGGGAGCAGGAGGGTGGAGGAGTGAGAAAAGAGGGGGGATTAACCCGATTCCAGAAATAAGCATGCACATGTCAAAGGGAGTTATCAAAAATTCTCTGGCGGAATTTTTTTTTTCGGTGGAAAATTCTCTGAAAGTGCAGCTGCAACAAACAGCACTTGATTAGATGACAGAGCGATGTCTGCAATGAGTCGCTGAACAGGCAGCAACAGGCACAGGTAGCAAAAATAAGACCAGGCTATCATTTGAGGGGCGGTTCTGGGGAACTACATCTTAAAGGCTAGTTTTGGGAAATACGTTAATTCGCTCTGTGTCATGAGTTAGGGGCAGGGTTATACTCGAAAATAACTAGTTCATATGACGTGTTGTCTGACCTCATTGCAGCAACGGCTATCCTCAAAGGCGGAGTGAAAAGTCATAGAGAGGGGGGGGGGACGTGACAGTTTATAAATAGGGAATAACACATCCGCACATTACAGTCTCTCCTTGATAGTGTCGCATGTGGTTGTTGTATCACAAAAAGTGAAAGAAATAGTTGCGTAATAACAAATGAAAAGCTTGAGAGAGAGGTTCAAACCAATTTTAGGATCTGGTGTCTTTAGATGAGAAGATTGACGCCACTCTGATGTCTGTCAGTTAAATAGGAAGCGACAGCCAGCAGCCGTCAGCTTAGTTTCGCATAAAAACTGGAAATGGGGGGAAACAGCTAACCTGACTCTGTCCAAAAGTAATGAAATCTGCCTACAAGCACCTCTTAAGCTCACAAATTAACACGCTATATATTATTTGTTTAATCTGTATGAAAACAGAAATGACCATTTATGGTTTTATGGGTTGTCGTGCCGGAATATTTCTTCATTAAAGAAATGAGATACAACATGTACAACAAGAGCCAGGCTAGTTGTTTCCAGCCTTTATACTTAGCAAAGTTGTGGTTTCATATTTACTACACAGACAACCCGACGTCATGTAAATGTAGATGTTTTTTTATATACCGAAACTCACGGTAATGTAGTAATGCAGTAATGTAGGGTTATTTACTTAAAGTGAAACCGAAACCTAACAAACTTGCAACTTGTATTGAATGGGCTGTTATCAGCCCCATTTAATGAGATGATAACAGCCTTCTGGGCCTTCTAGCAGGGGAAGCTGGCCGTTACTGACCCATATGTATCAGGATGATAAGCATGCTATCAGTGCATTAAATCGCGTGATAACATTCGAAGCGGGTGGAATAAGCATATTTCCCCAAATACTGTCAAACCATTCTTTTATTTAAGCTGTTCAGGAAGGTATATTCCTCGACATCGCTCTCCTCGCGGTTTAGACACATTTTGATTGTGTATTTCAGCCAAGGAATAAGAAAAGGAAGCCAAATTTAATGAGACCCAATAAAAACAGTGGAAAAATACTCCTCCATAGTGCTACAGCAGAGAAGTTTGTCCCTCCCCCGACTTAAATGTTCACTGGAGGAAAGTATTGTGCGCACATAGTGGAAATAAAGAATGAAAACCTAAGAGCAAAGTACAAAAGTTGCTTCTAAACAGCAGTTTTCCCTCAAAAGAAATCTAGACATACTTATAAGAGACAGAACCTGCTACAAGCATATTTTCATCACCATCTCCACCCTCAGCAGAAGGAATGTAAATCTGCGAGGAGATCAGTTTACTATAAGCTCATTGTGTCATTTCTGAATAATGAAGCCTTCAACAATCAAACTTTGCTCTCACGCTGTTTAGTCGGTGCCAACACAAATTGCCAAGTGCAGCTTTAATGTGAAATTCAAAACCCCAAACTACATTCCTCTGTCACAGCAGTCTATACCACGTGTTCATCTTTCAATTATATTTTGGCTCTAACTCGCAGCCTGTCCATACAGGCGTATTATCTGTGACACTATCTGCCGCGACAGTGACGGACTGAAAGCAGAGTGTCTTGGCTTGCAGCCGCCGACCTCTCATTTCACAAATGGCAGATATGTCATTCATTTGAGGAATTACAGAGCTCTCAACAGCCTCTGAAAATGATGTTGCTTTTAAAAATTACACGCAAACACACTTCTAAAAATAACGGCTGGTCACAGTGTAGTGTTGCAGTGTCAATGATGGGGATGCTGTTTCCTCCACTTCACACCAGCATGTGATTTCTCTCTGTCTACGACTCGGCGCACATGCAGGCAGGAGAGACGAGAAACAGGAAACTTTTCAGGGTTGTTCGTGACATCCGTTCTTCTGCACTCCCACTGTGACAAGCATGCCATTTATTTTCTTATCACACTTTCTCTAATTCATTGTGTCCTGAAAAGGCGGCTTACTACACCCAGGATCAAGGATAGTAATCTGCCTAATTAATATCCATTTAAAGCCAGAACAACAAGTGACGGCAGGGAAGATGGCCCAGATGACCTGAAAGTGAGAATGTCAACATGGCTGAGTTTATACAGTCTGGTGATTTTCTTTGTCTGTGCAGATAACCAGTGGTGGAAGAAGTATGTAGAAAGTTCCAGTACTACAATGTAAAAAAATATATCATAAGTGACAAGTGTAATCAGTGAGTCTGGCCTTCAAAATCTAACTTAAATGTACTACTTAGTGTTTCAAAGTAAAAGTACTCAATGTGCAGAAAAAAAAATGGTCCCTGTAAGTGATGTATATAACTTGATTAAAGCCTTAATGAGAGCTAGAACAATAAATTGACCCAGCAATTTTGACCAATATTAGCTTATTGCAGATTTTTTGGTATAGGTTTATGTTGGCCAATAAGTAACAAGAAATTGCAGTACAGAAATGCCAAACTAGGTTGGAGGTGCTGGGTTGGAGGTAGTGTGGCTTACCAGGTGAACAGTGCCTGGATAAAGCCATGGATGGATAAAGCATGGGATAAAGTGCCTTACTTCCTGCATGTACAGGAAGTCCCTCCGCTTTGTGTTCCCGTTCTCAAAGCCCCTTCACTACGGGAAACAACAACCTCCAAGCTATCAACCTACACGCTGAAAATGGCAAGTTTTGAAGATTTGGAATGTGCAATAAGGCAGGCCTGCTCTGTTCTTTCGGTGAATGATTGTAAAGATACAAAGAATATGTTTAGATGGCTCGTTTTGGTTCCACCAAAAATAAGTTCCCTCCGACACTATTTTGCAGAAGC
>JAOVVB010103323.1:0-12994 GCA_028570985.1 Heterobranchus longifilis | reverse complement strand
AGTTTGGTGCAACATGAAGGTAAAGCATGCTTTAATCTTTGTTGGTGCAACCTTCAGGTGCATTAGTAACCAGCAGTGCTGGGCGAAGCTTCATGAATCATCATCCGTTGACTCCACCAGAGGGCGCTCTCTGTTTAAAGAGGAAGGAAAGATCATTCAAAGTTTTCAACCCTTTGTTGAACAGAGCTCATCTGGCTCAGGAAATAAAGACAGCACGAGTTGGAAAGTGTTGGCGCTGCAGCGTGATGAATGGCTGCCAGCGACCGCGTACAACACGTTTAATACACAAACATTTATTACAGCGCTGGCTGATAATTATCAGTTTTATCTTGTAGGGCTGCATAACGAGTATTTTCATTATTGATTAATCCGTTGATTATTTTCTCTATTAACAGATTAATCGGGCAGATTAACACGTGCTCGTGGTTACGTGTCGCCCAGTGTTCACACGTGTGTGGTCATGGTACACTACTGTGGGCAGCACGTAACCATGACTACACACGTGTGTAGTCATGGTTACGTGCTGTGGAGAATATGTTACGATCCTACAGAAAAGTAAAGTCTGTTTATTCCCGTATGACATGAATGCAGCATCAGTCTTTGTGATTCTAGCTGTTGCTAAGCAACAGATTTATTTATGAACTGTGAAACTTTTGTATTATGAGGACAGCGATGGGTTAATGGCATCAATGATTTTTTTTGTGGCGAGCAGCTGCTCTTTTCTCTGAATGTTCCATTTATTTCTCCTGATTTTCCTTCTACGGTGTGAAGTCAGACAAATATACATTCATATATTATATTGATTTGTCGTGTATATTGAAAGGTATAACTGCAGCTATGTTAATACAGCAAGCTTTCCTTGTGCATTATTAGTCAGGCTGCACGATATGAGGAAAATATGTGATAACGTTGTTGAATATTGTGATAACTCAGAAAATCCCTGAGTGTCTTTCACAGTGTCGCCAAAGACCGCGACGCATCGCGATCTTTCACGACGCATCGCGATCTTTCACGATGTGTCGCAGATGTGTCGCGATCTTTCACGATGTGTCGCAGATGTGTCGCGATCTTTCACGATGTGTATGTTGTGAAGGTTGATATTGCGATGACGATAAAAAACGATATATTGTGCAGCCCTAATTTTGAGTTAGTGTAGCAGCAGAGCAGTCATTCCTGTAAATATTAATAGTTTACATCATCGCTCTGCTTGTATTTGATTTTTGTATTGAGACCAAACTCATGTTGTATATTCTGTGTATTTTTTCCTCTGTGTGTATTTTTCCACGTGTGCCTTTCATGTTGTTCCAGACAACATGCAGAAGACAGCTGTAACTTCATGACGTCACATTCTTACCTTGTTGTTTTGTTATGACGTCATTGTGATCACTGCAGACAATTTTTTACGACGGAACAATAAAATGAGGATTTCTATTTTTCCAGCAGTCCCTCAAAGCAATCATTGGTTTTACAGAAGGCTCATCTGGACCCGGGTCTGGACTGCAGTCCTGCCTGTAAGGGCTCTGTGTTTCAGCATCGTTCCTGAGCCAAAGACTTGCTGAAACAGAACCGACCCTGGACTTTCAGAGTCTGGGGCTACAGCCATGAAAAGCCATTTCTCTAAAGCCAACTCTTTCAGGAAACTCACAAAGGACATGATGTCCAGAAGCGTCTCCGCGGTGTCTACAGAAATGCCATGATCGAGGAGGTTCCATGTTTTCATTTTTTAAATTTGAAACAACAAATGTATTGTCACATGGTGTATATGAAACACTGGATCTGCTTTAATTTTGTACAAATGTAGAAATTAAAGATTTTATTGAAGAGTATTTGTCAGTCATTGACAGGTCTGCAGAGATCTAGTCCTGGTCCCTCTGGTTTACATGATTTTAAAAATGTAGAACAGCGAGGTCCAGCCTGGACACGGGACCATATGAAAATGTCCGTTTTAAGAGTTTTAAACATGTCGTTGATTATCGGGATAATATCGTCAAGCAGTTATTTTGTCTGGACGGACAGGAAGTACCCGACCCTGTGTTACAGAGACTGCTGCAGTCTGGCCCGCTCGGTCTTCACCCACTGTGTGATGAGGTCTGCTTCTGTCCTGCGGGCGCTGATCACTGATTCTGGATCAGCATCATTAGATCCTCTGCACAAAACAAACACACATACATGTTACATGTTGCATGTTACATGTTACAAGATTAGAGTTTAATTGGATTTGAAAAGTCCAGGGGCCCTGCTGTACCTCAGATCCAGATGATGGGCTCCTCCAGAAATGTTGACCGCTACCAGAGAGGAGCTCAAAGACCTGCGCACCTAGACCACAGAGAGCAGAGTCAGACTAGACCCACAGAGAGCAGAGTCAGACTAGACCACAGAGAGCAGAGTCAGACTAGACCACAGAGAGCAGAGTCAGACTAAAGCAGCAGAGAGCAGAGTGAGTCAGACTAAAGCAGCAGAGAGCAGATTCTCTTACCCCTCCGTTGGCCCATGGGTCCAGATCTCCATTGGAGAAAATGATGTTGCTGGCTGCAGAGAGGGCTGGACACAAGGGGAGAGCTCATTAAACAAAAGCACTGGTGGCAATACTCAAAAACTAAGTTTGATTGCAAAATTGGAAATTCCAATTTAAAAAAAGCATTCATGACACCTGTCTGTCACTGCACTTGTACAAGTCAATTTCTCGGTCCACCAAGATTCATTTCCATGAATTTTATGATTTTCCAAAACTAACGCAGAGTTCCTCCATCATGACCCAACATTGTTCTTTATTGGTTTGTTTTCTAGTCTATGGAAAAAAGTCATAGTATAATATGTAGAAAAAAGTCATAGTATGTTGGAAAAAGTCTGTATAGTATGTTTAAAAAAGTCTATACTATGTCAAAAAAATGTCTTTTTGTCTTTTGGTGGGCAAAAACAAACACTCTCTTCTTCTTCTATGTTTTCCTAATGGTGTATTTCCCTCTAATTTTTTTTAAAATTTTAAACTTTAATTTACATTATTATTTTTATTATTATTATTATTTTATTTATTTATTTTTATTATTAAGTAATATCATCATATAAGTTGTTATATTTATTGTTAAATATGGACCATATTATCAGAATCAGAATCATTTTATTGCCAAGTAGTTTTTATGTACAAGGAATTTGACTTGATGTCACGGTGCAAAACAAGAAACTACACAAACAAAATATACACAAAACAAAAATAGAACCAAAAGAAAACAAGAGAAAAGCACAAATATGTACAAGTGAAAAGAAATAAAATAAAGTAAGATTGCGTTAATGTAACGCATGGTGTTATGAGTTGAGTGCTCCGGTGTGCAGAGATTATAAAGTGCAGAAGTTTGTGAGTGTGCAAAGTTTACAGATGTGCAATTAACAAGTAGTGACGTCACGCCTCGATCACATGACCCTTTTCCAGAAGAAAACAAACGACATCAGCCTTGACTACCAGTGGTTAATTCAACATGGATAACAGATTACAGCCGTTTCTGACCTTGTTGTTGATGCTATCAGCTGCTGTGCAGTTAAATTCTGCATTTTATAATGCTACAACTGCTATTATCAGAGTGATTTGCAACAATTATCGCATCCAGTGGCAGCCTTACACCAGAACGTGCACGCCCTGTGCACGTGAATGTCGGTGATATGTGTTTTTAGGTGTGTTAGTACGGATGGAGATTATTTCTAAAATGCTTGTTTCAAAACAAAAACGTAGTACAGGGTTCCTGCACATTTTACATTTTGAATTCCCAGACTTTTCCAGACTCCAATTCCCAGACTTCTCTGTAGATTTTTCAGACCATATTTGACATACGAGTACAAATAGCTTCCATGAGTAACGACCAACAAAGAAAACATTCAGGCTCCGCCCTCCTACAACTGCACAAACACACCGCTGCACCTGATTGGACGAATGCTTTCACTCGTGGGCTGTCTGCTCCCGGACCAATATGGAAACATTGTCTTATATTACGAAAATACTTCACCGAAAAATGTGTTTCTGAAAACATTTGAGGCGACAAATAAGCCCTGAAGTTGCTGAATCTGTCTTCATTTTAGATTGAAAACTGTTTGTTTAACAGATTTCCAGTATTTCTGAGAGGCGGCGAGTGGCGCTGATTTGCATAATGTAGCCCAGACCTCAACTTGATGCAAATGAGGAGCCGGCAACGCCACGTCCCGTCTCTCGAAACACGCCTCAGCGCTACCAGAATGCACTGCACAGCTGCTTACATAGACAATGAATGGGAAGTGTGAAAATAACGCATCCCTGTGGACACATACCGTTAAACATTTTGGCTCCAAACACTCTGCTTGTATTTAATTTATAGGGGCAATAGTCTTTTTTTCCTCCATACTTATCCAGACCTGGAAATGACTAAAATCAAATTCCATACTTTTCCATACTGCGTAGGATACCTGGCAGCAGTGTGCTTTCATCAGGGAAGTTCAGCTGTTTAACTGCCGAAACGTTGTTTTTTTGTCTCAATAAATGACATGCATCAGAGTTACAGAGTGTGCAGCACTTTTCTGCTCTTCTCATGCTTCAGCTCATCATGACAGGTGTGTGTTTGACCTACTTTGACTCAGTAGTGTGGATGTCGCCACAGATGTTTTCTTTCAAGAGAAAACAGGCAGAGAGTGCTAATTGAGCTCAAATTACCCCAATCACTATATTTTATTTACCTTTAAACTATTGCAAATTAAGTGCATTTTACAGCAAAATTGGAACATTTACTAAGGCAGTGTATGCCACTTCATTAATTATTAAAGCTACATACAGCACACACACACACACACATACACACACACGCAGTAAGTGGATGGACAGATGAGAAAGAGGAGAGAGATAAAGAGGAAGTGACATGAAGAACGGGGGTAATACTCGGGTTTTTAAGACGAGGGGGATAAAGAAGAGCAGATCAATGGAAGAAAAAAAAAAAGTCTGTCTGAGGTTGCAGAGGTCAGCGAGTGAATATTTGGGAGGGAAAAAATTAGATTGTCTGGATCGAGCCTCATGATTTTTTCTGGCTAAATTTTCACACGTTTGTACTTTCGGCCAAAGCAAATGGATTTTTAAATTCACCAGATTGATCAAACCAGTAACGATTCAATGTAGAAAACAGCTATTCGACTTAAACGTGTAAACACATGTATGAATATTTAATACAGCAGAGGGAGAAGAAATACCAATATTATTATTGTTTTATTTTATTTTAGGTAAAGTAGATTTTTACTCATTAAATTGTACAAATGTACTTAGAATACATTTTACTGAACACACTGTTACATCAGAAGTATTCAGATCTTTTACTTAAGTCAAAGTAGTAATACCACAGTGTAGAAATACTCTGTTACAGTACAAGTACAAGTCCTGGATTCTTAATTTTACTTAAGTAAAAGTACAAAAGTATAAGCATCAAAATATACTGAAAGTACCAAATGTAAAAGTACTCATTATGCAGAATGGTCCATTGAGAATAGTGTGTATATTATATTATTGTATTATAATTATTGATGCATAATCTTTAATGTTGCAGCTGGTAAATGTGGGAGTACTTATAATATTTAACTTATAATAATTACTGCTTGTGATTTGTCTTCTTATCGTAGCTTATTTTAACCTATATCACATCAGATGTATTTATTATATATTTTGTATTACTGACTTGAATATGCAAAGTAACTAGCAACTACAGTTATCAAATAAATGTACTGGAGTAAAAAGTACCATATTTGTCTCTGAATTGAAGTGCAGTAGAAGTACGGAGCAGCAGAATACACAGTACTTTGAAATTGTACTGAAGTACAGTACGTGAGTAAATGTAAAGAAGGTACTTCAGTAAAAGCCGCATGTTGCTTTCAATGGTATTTTTAAAAAAATCAGCTGAATTAAACTGACTCACGATGAAGGAATCTGTTAAATACAAAGAAAAGAAAAATATAGAAAGCGCGTGATGGAAAAAGTGACCAGCGGAGGTGAGAGGACTCTGGAGAGCGATGAAAAGTGGAGAGAGAGAGTTTGGCCACTGGAAAAGGGATTACAGTGAATGATTGGTCAAATATGTGTTCTACACATTCCAATAATGCTGAATACAGTTGGCCATTATTCAATTTCTCTCCTGTTTTTTGTCATTTTGTTATCATTCCCGACAAAACACATGTTGGAAAAAGGTAAAAGCACTGACATCACAGCAGTTTCTCGTTTTTTTTGGATTCTATTCAAAGGTTTATAAAATCCTGAAAGTATGTTAAAATGTCCCCGAGTGATTCGACTGGAAAAAACAAAAATGGTATTGACAGTTACGAGCTCGGTTTTTTAAATACAGACCATCCAGATCACCATATGAAAGCTAGTAAAGTGAAGAGATTTATTTTTTATGATTGTGGGGTTTTGTTTTTAACAGTAAAATTTCTCAAAAAAGTTTTGCGTCTGAAGAAAACTGCCTTGATGTGTTTGATCACAAGTACAACACATATTTATAGACTGAATTCAAGCTCCAGACTGTTAACTGTTACATTTTTGTTTTTGCATGATGAAGATTGTGATTAAAACACTGCAAACAAGGATTGGGACCTCGGTGGATCCAGTGAGCAAATTCATTTTTCCATTTGTTCTTTACAGAAAAATAAGTTCCAAAGATGGAAAAAAAAAATCATATCTTCCTATTACAGAAGCAAATCCTAAACTCATGGCTTTGTCTCATCCCATGTCAGATTATCTTAATTTAACAAATCCTAACTGCAAATCGGATTCTTCAATCTGCACTCGTCCTGTCATGTCTGTATCACTGATTAGACTCCTGCAGATGGACAATAACATCAACGGCTCGCACTTTTTTAAAAATTTTACCTTGTTGTCTCCAAAACTGGACGTAGCATGTTGATCAAATTAAAAAGAATATAGCAGTAGAAATTAACACACAGGCCGGAGAATTAAAAGCATCATTATCACACAGATCTAACAGTTATTTTGAATTTAGATGCCGTCCTAACTTGGGAAATCCCTAAATTAGGACGGTTCTGTAACAGCTACATTTCTATCATAATCACATCTTTTTTTTCTTTCCTGAATGCAATAATGAAACATGTTTCTGTAATGCCAAAACCCCTTAATGTCATCCTAAACTGAGATGAGATACGATTTGAGATGTTTCTGTAATGAGGCCCCGGGTCTGCTTTTATCCAGCACCCAGCCACAAGATCTTAGATCTGCACACTGCTTCTCTCTCATGCAAAATGTACAGTTCCCCGAGGAAAAGTTCTTAAACAAAGTGAATAACGTCTTCCGAGTAACGTTGCAACCAGGGAGCCGCTCGGAGTCTGAGATGGCGTTAACGAGCTGCAGCAGCTTCTGGCGTGCGAGCGAGAAAGTGGACACACCTACACCCACACACTGATTGTATCCATCAAACACAAGCACTTGCCCATTGACATTAATATTAACCTCTGCGGGATCAATGCGTTCAGCCTTGAGGCTGCGCTACTCCAACAAGTCTCTGCTTCCCTTCTTTTTTTTTTTTTCCTGCAGAACAAAACAAAGTCAAATCCAAACTCCTATCTCTGACAACATCATTGATTTTTGTGACACAAAGATTCATCAGTTTGGTTCTTCTCTAAGCCAATATTGTTCTACCAAGGCTGTCCTGTCTGCAGCACTGAGTTAATACTTTCTGCTATACCTTGTCTCTTTAATGCAGGTTACAGTCAAACGACATGCATAACGCATTACTCGAACGTCAGTCCTGATTTACATCGGTGCTTTCTGTGATCTATGATGCCGTCTCACTTTGTGAAGTATTACCTGCGTGGGTGTTTACGTGCGAGATGTTTTCCATGCCGAGTATTGTGTGTGTCTGTGTGTGTCCTGGGCTGTCTGACAAGGACAAATGGCTATTCTCCCGTCCTATCATGCTGTATACAAGGTGTTGCCCTGTCTGCACGGGATTCTCAATGTGACTCAGACCTTGGAACGGCAACAAAGCTCGGGCATCACGCGGGGAAGATAGATGACTTTGTTCGGCTCAAAAGTATGAAATTCTCCCCTTTGTATACGTGTGCGTGTTTGTGTCTGAGAAAGAATAATATTGGTAGAACTCCCCCGTCTGAAGTAAATGTCAGGGCAAGATAAATAAATCTCTCCACATGCCTTTATTGCCTATTGTTATTTTGCATTCCTTATGCAAAACTTTCCTGCTGCGGGGACTATGTGTATGATAATGTGCCAGCATGTCTGGCGTCATATCGACTCTCTATAATACAAACGCTGCACATGTTGTGTAAGCTTGGCTATATGTGTGTGTGTGTGTGTCCTCTGTCATGCCTGTCGACATAATCATCGTCAAAACCTGGAAGCAAATAGTTTACAAGTTTCAAACTTTTCCTGGAGGAGAGAATCTGATGCTCACTTCTCATCTTGACATCTCCTGGATATTATCAACTGTTTCATTAAATCATGCCTTTTTTTGGTGGAAAATAACATCTAATTATCAGTTAAATGAGACTCGTTCAACATTTGTATAATTTCTTTTCAAACGCAAGGCCATGTGTCAAAGCTAATTAAGCTTTGCAGTGAATCTAGGACACCTGGTAGGGTTTATAGTAATTCTGCTTATTTTAACTGTTCCAGAATCAATAGAAAGCGCAGCTTATTATGGGCTGTTGCTCAATGAACCTTGGTTTGTTGACAGGTTTGTCTATCTCAGGCCAAGGTCACACTATTCTGCATTTCATCGGAGTTAATATCGTGACGCAACAGGTTGGATGGAAATGACTTCGGAGAAGAAATATTTCAGGATGGGCACATACATCACATCATTTCAAAACAGAAAATAGTAGATGTGTGTACATAAAAGGAGTGATTTTGAGACATAGTGTGTGTTTTTTTGAGTATCAGAGTGGGCGTTTCTGGCACGGAGAAGGGAAAGAGGTCAAAACTCCAGCAACTCTTAGGAGTATATAGAACAACTTTATCAGAGTCATCATGAAATACATTACAAATATACAAAATCTCCACAGCGCTGTGTCCGCGCTTTGGGGTGTAGGTATGGAATGAATGTTTTTCACTCTGGTAAAGTGGAAACAACTCGCTGGCCTGTTTATATTTCTTTAAACCAATCACAACTGGGCGGCGCCACGCCCCGGCTGCAGCGGAGGGACTTTGAGGGACTTCCTCAAAGTTTAAGACATTGGCCGGGGTTTCCTCCTGGCGGAAGTATAAAGGCTTTATGCCGACACTGCTTACATCCAGACTACATTACAAACAACATTTAAATAGGTCCAGCACCTGTCTTCTACAGTTTGTGGATGTGAGCTACTACTATACTTTTAGAGTCTCCAATAACGTTAAGCTCAAAATTTAACCTCTTAACCGCAAAAATTGCCAATATACCAAAAATCTCAAGTCTTTTAACCACCCAACCAATGGAAAGACTATTAACATTAAAGCCTTTATTACCTGTAAAACAAAAACCTAACGTATAGATGATACAGTGTCCATGTAGATAATAAAGAGCTCTTCACTGAACATACTGCAGGCTCATACAGTCCTGTAAGTACAGTCCATTAACCTGCTATTTAAGCTATAACTTAGAGAATATTATAGATCCAGGATGAAACTGACAGAAGGGTGGGACCGAGAAAAAAGGCACAATTACAAATCCATCTGCTCCTTCAGCACCACGGACAGCGCCGTAGATTCATCAATACACAGTCAGGCTGCTGATATTTCAGAGCGGCATCTCTCCCGCCAGGACTTGCAGGACTTGCAGGACCGGGATGGGGGTTGACTTTGCTGCTACCACAACGCTGTCTCAGCTGACTTGCACAAACCTCAGTCAGATAAAGGATCAGTGACTGGACTTTCATCTAAACGACCCCCTGAGAGGGGGGGGTGGCAGGTTAACAAGGGGGATGCATTATGGTCATTTTACGATCAACCGCCTCCTGGATCTAACAAGACATTTCAATGAAAATCACTTTTTTTTATTATAGGCATAGAGGTGATTAAGTCGAGACTAAGAGATGGTAGTGTCAATGTTCTCAGGAAAAAGAGATTTAGAATGTTCTCTCTGAAAAGTTTATTTCCAGGGGGCATGACTGAGGACTTCTCAATTATATATAAAGTGTTTTTAAAGTATGCCACATCAGATAGGTGCATTTTGATTTAAGGCCTCTTCTGTGCAAACTTAGCACCACCCCTTAGTTGCAATTCTCCACTTTACAGAACAAAATGGAGTCATCCATGTCCTTTATTTGACACTGGCCTTGTCTCGCTGCCAGTCTGGGACAATGATCGGCCTGGAGCCACATGACCACATATCTAACCCTCCTTTGTAGCTGCACCATTGTCTGATATGTGTGTGGATGTTTCCTTTTTTCTGCTTCACACCTACCCTACTTAAATGTTATTCTGTAATGTATTTCATGATTGCTCTTACAATAAAGTCGTTCTCTATACGACAAGTGTTGCTGGAGTTTTGACCTGTTGTGTGTGGGGTCGATGGGGCTCTCTGGTACGAGGATCCTGAAGACATGCAGTCTACTTTCTCTGTGAGGATCATCCATTGCTCCTGGAGCTTAAAGACACAGTGAGGGAGAGGACAGAGAGCCAACTCATTAGATACAGCTACGGACTTAGTTGGCTAAACCTCTTACAGTCCGTTCTGGAGTGGCTGAGAAAAGACCCGCAATCCTTAATGACACTAAAATGTATTATCTGCATTATCCTGATTTTTTTTGGACTGCGTTCCTAACAGCTGGGAGAAGCCTTGTTGTTGCCACATCACTGCTCAACTATGTCAGATCATTCAGTGGAGTGTTAGCGTTATATACAGGAAACACACACACACACACACACGGGCAGACAGCAGGGCAAGGAGGACTGAACAACACGGTCTGGAAACGCTTCTGCTCCTGAGCCTCTCGGTGGTCCTCAAGCTCCAACTTTCTCCAAATAACAGCAGGGGAAATTCCCATGATGCAACCAATAAAACCAATGTGCAATGCATGCAAACTATGCATTGCTTCAGACGACGTCAGGGACATCTCAGCGAGAGCAGAGCTGTAACAAATGTAGCAATCACTCTCTCAAAAAGAGAATCTGTAGCTAACGGGACAAGAGGTATCGGAAGTGTTCTGGTTTCAATTTGTAGTCCGAGTAGTATTGACCAATCACATCTGAGCGGGCTTTGGTTTCATGCACGTAAACATTCAGCGTGGAGAGAAAAAGAGGCGGAACTCGTTGGCCGACTATCATCTGACGACAGTTTGGCTTTTTTAAGCCAAATTCGTGCAAGTTTCTAATCGGATGGTAAACAACGACCAGCGCACGGAAAAAAGGAAGTCTGGACCCGGACTTCTGTTATCCGGATATCTGCTGGTTACACCGGAACCCCCGAAATATTGGCCATTTCCCCCAGAGACTAAACCGCCATCAGACCGATGGATTGCCACCAATCTACTTTGATATAAACATTTTAAATGGATTATACATAACTACATAAACACTGAAGTAATAACACTATCCAAGGGTCCATTTCAATACACCATGTGTCTATAAATGTTAAAATATTTAAAAGTGTATAAATAATATGCAATATAACATAAAATGGAATGTAAAACCTACACAATCCCACAGGATATTTAGCATTTGCTCTGTTTACAACACAAGCCATCTGCTGCAGTGAGTGTGGAATATGTTAAGTAACTGGATATGATCTCGTCATCCATCGAAACAATTCACGACGTGGTGAAAAAAGATCAGAGATAGACGTATTTATCAGCACAGACCCACAGTAACAGTGAGTGTAGTATATGGGGATGAGGAGATGAGAGGACGGGATTTTTGGGAAGCACAAAGAATTCCACAGAGTTTGACAGCGCTGCATATTTTCTTCCACTGCTCAAAGGCCTCGTTCTAATTCTTCCAACATTGCTTCTTCTCTGTTTCTCAGTCCTCCCTGCAGTTCTGCAGATCAGAGGGGAGCTCATTACATAGGGATATCATGACTCTAACATTTCAAATACGACAAGAGTGCCTCGCATCCTCGGTCTCACTCTCTGGTTTGAATTACTGCAGACAGGCCTTATCCAGACAGCATCGGCCCGACGTATATTCACCACTTTCCTATTCAAGTTGTGGGAGAGTATCAACATGTCTCTTTCCTGTACACATTAGTCTCTACACAACATACATCGCCGCTGTCTCTTGCTGTCTGCACTGCTGCGCCTAATTCCTAAGGAGAGTAATTTTGCTCTCACTCAAAATTCCAGATCCGAGCGCCAATCTCCGGATTTTATGGCTTTCATGGGGATAAGGCACAGCATGCAGAATAAGCCCCTGCGAGGAATTTTGTTGGTGAGTAAGGAGGGTGACTATTCTGAGCCAGTTTAGATCTCCTTTGCAGATTCTCTCCGTCTCTCTCACGCTCGCAGTCTGTGTGTACCTAGAAACGCAGAGACACACTGCCAGGCTTTTGACTTTGGGCTCCACAGATCTTGACATTGGCTTGATGTCGGCCTGATCTTAAAATCCTCGGGGAGGAGCGCAGTGGCAATCCCTGCCAATGAGCATTAAGTTTTCATTAGGCATGCTCAACCTGCCGCGGCTCCAGCTGCCCTCTGGCAACTCATCCCAAGGCTTTTATTATTGTTTTTGAACTGTAGGCCAACAGCAGCCCCATGTAGGGAAGCTCTGCAGTGTGTGTGTGCATGCATGTATCTATATGTGTTTATGCGTCTGTCATAACCAATAAACTTCACATTCTAATGTTTAATGCCTATTCCTCCCTAATGAACCGTTAAACGAGTGCATATGAAAAGACAAACATATTCACATGCTTACACTTGAGCTGACACACACACACACACACACACACACACACACACACACACAGGTACTGTACACACACTTTTCCCTCCGGTCATAACGTCAGCACAGAATCTATCTTTCCATTTTATGACCTTTGTGGGGTCTGACACCAGA
>JAOVVB010103296.1:0-12995 GCA_028570985.1 Heterobranchus longifilis | reverse complement strand
TAGAGTCTGTAAGACTTCAGTATAACACTGGAGCACGAGGTAGTCTCTGTAATACTTCAGTATAACACTGGAGCACGAGGTAGTCTCTGTAAGACTTCAGTACAACACTGGAGCACGAGGTAGTCTCTGTAATACTTCAGTATAACACTGGAGCACGAGGTTGGGCAGACCCTTCGAATTTCCACCGGGTATTTCGCACACGGCGTCTATGTACGCACAGCTTGACAACAACGTTAGTCCTGACCGCGACACTCATTTAATCGACTGCATTTTCAACCGAACTTCACTTTGTGATGCCAGATGAAAATGTGAACTCCATGCAGATTGAAAGGTCCAGACCCAGTAAGCTGCAAAGGGTATGTGCCATTTTTATATATTTTTTTCAGCCTGACAATAGATAAACTATGTTTATAAAAGTTAAAGTGAATTAATGAACAATATAATCAGAATGAGTTTTAATGAGGAGTAGATATTTTTTTTTAAAGTCTATAATTAGTATGGGTTTCAGAAGTATTTAACAATATAAATGTTACATAATAATATATGCAGAATAGGTGACATCAGTATGACAGTGTTGTATGGCAGGTGGATGAATTATAAATTGTCATTTCCCTATCATAGCTGCCGTGCCATGTAGGTTCAGATAGGTTCGATTTTGGTGCCATAATCTTTTTTTTCCCCAGGTGACCTCTTCCATGTTGGACAACATTGCTGGATTTGATTGGACTGGAATGAGAGGGTGGAGTCTCGAACGACGTCCAGGTTGCATACTTCCGGGGACCGGTGGATGGAGCCGCCTTCCACATGGAGGAGCAGATCTCCAAACTTCTGGAGCAGCGCCTTGGAAGCCACAACCATGAGCTCTGTTGTGTTGCTGTTGAGTTTGGGTATGTTGGACAACATCTGTGTTTTTATGTTTTTCAGCCCTCTTTGGTGGCCACAGTTTTTTCCCGAGGAGGCTGAAATTTGGCACAGAGGTCAACTGTGTGGGTGTGAACAGATTAACGTACCATGGCCAAACTCATGAACTGTTTGTCGTAGACTCTTGTGGGAGGCGTCATTGCACTCAGAAGAGTTCGCCCTGCCCCCATGTTTTAGCCACGCCCCTTTTCATAACTCATAAACTGTTGGTCATACAGCCTTGCAGGAAGTGTCATTGGATCCAGTAGAGAACAGTTTTTCTTTCTTTCTTTGTTTCTACTGTTCACACACGATCTCTTACTGGAGCACGAAGCACCTTATTTCTCTGACCATGATGCACCATTTATTTTTGAGAAAAAATAAAAATCCAATTGTGTTGTACCTGGACGTTTGACACGTGATGCCTAAGACGAGTGTAACATTTTTAGCTGTGACCAGCAGCTCTGTATATCTCATTGTGTTGGTTCACAAAGCTCTGCCCAAACATCAACCGCAGCTTTCTATCGAGGAAGCTCCAATTTGCCGTGTAGGTTTTGTTTCTGCAGCCAGACTTGGTGGAATATTTTGTCTTAATTCTTGGCAGCAGTGCTAGAACTCAACACTAAGATTCATTCTCTCTCTTTCTCAGGTGGAGAGAAGCAGGAAACTGCTCAGAACTTTCTCCTCTGTGTCGGAGAAACAAAGAACAGCATCCAGAATTTCTACATCATCCTGGACCAAAAGGTCTTTCACTGTGCGACGCAGACCGGAGATTCTGCCGTGACGAGCTCTTCAAGGCACATTGGGCTTTCTGTGTGTCCTACAAAGACACGCTAAATGACCACAAACGGACACAACATGATGACAAATGACCCAGAAGGACTACAAAGGGACACAAAACCACCACACAAGATGCTGTTTTGCGTCTTTTGTGGTGATTTGTCTTGCTAAAAATAGACAAAACCACCACAAAAGATGCAAAACTGAAACACAAAACCACTACAAAAGATGCAAAGCTAAACAACACTAAACCACGACAAAAAGATGCAAAGCTAAAAAACACTACAAAAAGATGCAAAGCTAAACAACACCAAACCACCACAAAACAGCTAAGACTACGAAGACTACTAAGACGCAGTAAACGCCTCTTTTGGAAGAGATGGATGAAGGGAGTATCTGCCCCCCCATACTCCTGGATCCACACACTGCTCCATTTTTACTGGTCACTGGAAGATGGAAGAATTTTGTTTTGTTTTTATTTCCAATTTCGAATGGGCTATAAATATTTGGATTTGAATGGACTATACATTTTTGGCTCCTTTTTATTTGGAAAAGTTATTGTAATTGTTTGTTTTCCCAATGGAACAATTAAATGCCAGAATGCTGGAGCCAAATTATTTGTTAGATTGTGGTGAAAATTGTCTTTGTTGCCTCATTAAAAAGAATGAAGTAATATGTGTAAATTAGAAAAAATAAATAAATTGAAAGATACATTGAGAAATGCCAATTATGATGTGTTTTTGTGTATCTGCTTCTGATTTATGATGTTGTGGTTCTCTATATTTAGTTTTTGTGTTCTTTCACTGATGTTGGTGGTTAACTGAGTTAAGGTAATGAGAATGAGTATGAAGTGTAGGAATAATCTCAGGCTTCAGACTACAATTTCTTTCTCTCAGAGAATACTACACTTTTGTTTTATTTAACCACTTTCATAACTCTGTGGTCAATTTGTTGTATATAAATTACCAGAAAAAAAGTAAATTTAAATCCAATATGGAGCCTGGCCTGGGGCTCTTCCCATTCAGGTATCAGAGCTCCAGTTGGCTCTGAGAGAGCGCTAACTTACAGTTTTTGACCGTACTTAATTATCAGTTTATCTTACAGAATCTGTTTTTTGTTCCAGTTATATCAAGCTGTTGGGACTGTTGTACAAAACAGACTTGGACACATTTTAAATGGAGGAAAATCACAAATGGGGGTGTCTTGTAGGGATAGATCAGTCTTGAATCGCCTTGTCTCAAAGAATTTAGTTTCTGAGACTTTACAGTTCAAAAGTTACAGGCCGGTGAATGAGCCTCTCATATTAGTGGGAAGTGTTTCAGCAGCAGAGGGATTTCTGCTTACTGTTGGGTTCCCAGCCACATGCTGCTGTTTCAGTGTGTGTGTGTGTGTGCGTGTGCGTGTGTGTGTGTGGTGTAAAGAGAAGATGGGTGTGTGTGGGGGTAAAGGGTTGCATTAAGAGCTGGCCAAAGCAACAACATGGTATTGCTTTTACAGGAGAGAGAGTGGAGGTAAAAGAAGAGCGAGCCAGTATGCAGAGTGACGGTGAGAGAAAGATGAAAAGGGGGAGAGATGAGAGTGATAAAGGGGAGAGATGGAGGAGTCCCTCTGGAGGAAGTGGATAAGAAGCGCACACGCATCCACAAATACATCACAGGTTCCCAACAACAAACACGACCATCACCAACAGGACAAAACACTCTGGTGACTTTACATGCACACTAGTATCCCAGTTATCAGTCTTATTCTGGTTTTGGTCATATTTGCTGTTTACATGAAAGCTGGTTATTCATATCCCTCAACACATTATTCTAACAGTAACCAGGTTTCTGATCATCTGGCTGCACGTGTGTCTTGATTTCTCAATATAATACTCACTTCTTCACAGACTGTTAGTGGAGAATGAACACATTTTGGTCCGACCATCTAAACTCTTGAATTTAGTCTCCATCTGATCACTGTTGATGGAAAACAATAGTGATAAAACAATTTATGATCTGCATTACTGAGATCAGACATTCCCTTTGCTTCAGCTTGTAGATCCTCATTATATTACATCATTTACCATCATATTTATTCTTCTACTGACTGACTACTATGTAACTTGACTTAATGTTGCACACATGGCAGAGAACGAAACCTGGATATGGTGTTTAAATGCCACTTTAATAGGCTACTGGGGCACTCCAGCTACCATATCCAGGTTTCTCAAAACTGGGATAATGGTTTAGTGAGGTTTCTGAAACCAGAATATGGTGTTTATATGCACTAAATATAACAAGGCTACTCCTAAAACCTGATCATAATCATTCCCTGCTTTTCTTTTGTTTAATGTGGACATGGCTTGCTACGTTATGACTATAAATGGGCTTTGTCAGGTAAATGTGGCCCTATAAATACAGTAAGTGACGAAACATGTTGAGTCATCTCCTAATTAGATACTTAATTGAATATATACAAGAACAATATGCCCACTATTCAACACGGGGCTGCACCTTGGCGGCCACCTTTAAAGAATTGTGAAAACTGGCTCTGTAGTAGTTACCGCTACAGTAGGTGTCTCCAGGACCACATTTTGCCATGATGACACACACACTCACACTCACAGGGTGAAAATAATACCAGTGTCGCTGTCACGGTTGGTAAATATAGTGCAGTAAAAGTATAAAGTTGCACAAAATGAAAGCACTCAAGCAAAGTACTGGTACATCAAAACTGTACTTAAGTTTACTACTTGAGAAAATGTAGTTTATTACTTTTCACCTCTGAAAAATGCATAGATATTCAGAAAGGCGGAACAACATTGGGCCTGGGGGGTGTGTGTGTGAGTCTGCGGTTTGGAGAGGGAGGGAGCTGCAGTGTCAAAAGTGAAAAGCTCAGAGGAAAATTGAAGCCCCATAATGGAAGCATAATGGGCTTAGTGTCAGAGTCTCGCAGACGAGCCGGGGGGGAAGCACGACTGCCGTCACCCTCTCTTACCTCCAGCCAGTATAACGGGGTTTAGGAAGCAACGAGGAGACAACAACGGGCCCCAAACAGGCTTTAGAGATACACCAACAGCCTAATGGCTGCATGTGGATGGAATTCATAACAGCAAGATGGTCACTGGTCGTCTCTTTGTGGGATTGTAGCGCATCGTGTCTCAGACTCAGGTTGAATACTCAAAAGGTTTCCGTAGGGTTTCTCCTCAAAATTCATGAGGGGAGAGACAGAAAATTTCATTGAGGAAGGCTCTGTGGCTGGAGTTTGCAAAAGTGAATGATGATACTTTTGGAGAAAAAAAATCGTCCCGGCTCTCTTCTCCCATGTGATTTGTGAAGGAGGGAAGGACAGGGTGTGGATGCAGATACAGACATCATGCGGAGACATTTTAATTCACCTCATGTATAGCACAGTGCACTTGCATCTCAATTCACTACGGGCACTGTACAACAGCTGTCAAGACAAAAATTGAATTTGAAGTGGTGCCCCTGGCGATGACTACCAATGTCGGGTAGACCATCTACTGCTGTCATAGATCTGTGAGTGACTGACAGGCTGCAGCCAGACATGTTGAGGCGGTTATCTAACGCCTTGTGTCGAGGCAGATTTCCAGTTAAGTAAAACATTGGGCAGGCGTGGGGCAAGAGGGTGTGTTAGAGAGTAGAGGGATTAAGCGTTGTCCCTGCTGTTGTGTACAAAATGTGCATTTGCATCTTCGTGAAGCTGCAGTTAAGATGCAGGATCCAGATTTAGTGTATTCTCATCTGGTGGTGTCTGTGTGTGTGTGTGTGTGTGTGCGTGTGCGTGTGTGTGTGTGAGCGTGTGCATGCGCTGAGGCAGAGAGAATGTGCTGATCAGAGGGGCTTGAGGACAAGTAAAGCAGATTTGTACTTGTATAGTATGTTGTACGTATGTATAGTATGTTGTACGTATGTGTAGTATGTTGTAGGTATGTATAGTATGTTGTACGTATGCACAGTATTTTGTACGTATGCACAGTATGTTGTAGGTATGCACAGTATGTTGTAGGTATGCACAGTATGCTGTAGGTATGCACAGTATGTTGTAGGTATGCACAGTATGCTGTAGGTATGCTGTGTGGACAATGAAGATGGGCCAGTTGGGTGGAGTGTGGATTAAAGTTGAGCTGAAACGGAAGTTAGAGTGCCTTTCATTCTCATACAGTGACGTATTTCCCAGTAAAATGAAATATTTGCATTGGAATTCAAATCCTTTGCATTTGATTGGACCTCTGAAAAGAGGGCGGGCTTGAGTTCAGCGCAGTACAGACTGGAGCTACAGGCTATAGAGGATTAGCAAGCAATGGCTCCACACCACCATAGACTGTATAAAATACCTCCACACACACACTTCCCTCATCAGGAGTACAGGGAGAGATGAAAGTGAAACGTTGCTGTTTTTTAACCAGCTGTGTGTCACGGCGCCGGGCGTCCCTCCGTGCTACCTGCTCCCCAACTCATCTGTCGTCATCTGGCGGCCGCGCCGTTACTACCCGTGCTGCAGTGATACAGAGCCGGTTGAAAATCAGCAACATGTCCCTTGAAAGAACTCGACCTCCGCCACATTGTTACAGCCGCAACAGCATGTGGCTGCTATTGTTTTCACCTCAAGAGTCTGTGTGTGTGTGTTTATCAACGACGTCACAACCGTTGTCACTCATGTATATATCTGTCACTGCTGTTGCAACAATTAGACACGAAACAGGATGCATGCTATACAGGATGATCTTTTTCCTTGGCAACCATCATGTTTTCCCAAATGATGTTCAGATTTTAAGGCATTCTATGAGCTGAAATGGCTTGAAAAATAGTGCATAGTTGCCTTAAATGGGGGAAAAAATCTCCTCCTCTGAAAGTCTACAGCGTCTGGCTCCGCCCCTGCTGGTGGCTGCTTTCATCCAAAGTATCTTGTGTCAAATTGCATTTTTTTGAGAGGTGCTCGTGAGGTCTTATCTCTCAATATGTTCCTGCCCCAGGAGCCATGCTCTGCCGTTCTCGGCTATGGCAAAAAGGTCGACAAGTCCATCAAGAAGGGCCTGAAGTGGCTCCTCAACAACATTGCCAAAGACTACGAGGCCATTACTGAGCGCGTGCAGAAGGACACGGCCGAGCAGCGCGCTCAAGAGGACCAGGACAAGAAGGAGCGGGCGGAACGAGTGCGGCAGATACGAGCGGAGAGGTGAGGACACGAGTGATGGATGGAGGATAACACACGGACCGTAAAAAAAAAAAAAAATCTGTGGAGTCAAATTAACAAATTAGATTCAACAATCAAACCTTTTGTGCCCTCCGTCCTAATGGAAACAGCAGGTGAACTGTTTTGTGGAATAAAAAAATAGTCAGTCAGATAAGGAAAGAAATGGATGTTGGGAAAGATAAAGGAGAGAGGACGGTCAGAGCGGAGCGGTAAATGAAGCAAGAGACGAATGGAAATGGCAAAGTGTGCAATCTCCCTGTCTGCACAATACAAAAGATTTAAACGTACAATTTTCTGCCGCTGGGAGTTGTTGTCTTCACCACCATTTCCGTCACTGCAGTCAGTTTCTCCTGTTTAGGATTCCTTCAGTGTTCATCGTTCAGGAGGTTTTTACCGGGAGCTGGATTATCCACAGAGGTCTCCTCCTCTCCAAAACAAACGGACCCGGTGATTGAAACCAGTAAAACACTGAATAAAGCAGTTTCACATTAAGAAGAGGGTCTGCGAGGCAAACTGCCGCTAACCTTTGCTCATCTAGTTTCTCTGATAACTTAAGATCCAGACTTCTGATGAATAAAGTCCTTTATCTGGTTAAAACGTATCGTAAAAATGTGGCTTCTGGCAGACAACCACAGCTCTGTGTAAAGTCAATATGACGTCATTGACAGGCGGCAAATATAACAGACCGTTACCTTGAATACAGTTACAGATTTCTCTGGTTTAAACATTATTGGAAACGTTTGGGATAATGTAAGTACACATAGGTCTCGTTTTAACGTGGAAATGTTACATATTTAACATGCTTTCTTGCACTGAAGTAACAATATAAAAGATGTAAGATATTGCATTTATTCGAAAAGAGAAAACTCACTCTGGTTGACATAACTGTATTTAAATCTGACATCTGCTCATTTTTTGTTGTGAAAGTCGGGGTGCATCATGATGCTGAAAAGTGAACATCTTGTTTTGTCCACAGAGAACGGCAGGAGCGGGAAGAGGCAGAGCGTGAGGGCAGGCAGATGCAGGAGGAGGAGCTTGACGAAATGAACATGCCCAGCCCCTTCCAACCAATCAGCAACGTGATCACTGAGGTGCGTGTGTGCGGACATCACGGGCCGCTGCGTTTGAGATCGTTTAGTTCCAAAGAGCTCAGGAAAGAACGCTTCTTTCTTGTTCCTTTCAGAACGAGGATAAAGAAAAGGAGAGGAAGAGGCAGCAGGAGGCGAGGACCAGCAGCCCGAGGACGGACGCTGATCACGAGGAAGAGGAGTACGAGGACGATGAAGAGCCAGACGACACAAGACAAACGCAGCAGAATGCCACGTCGGGTGAGTGTGAATTTCAAACTTTTCTAGTTTACTTTATAACTGTATACAGATTTATGACGGTCAAATATGTGCCTGGTCGGCTGGATAACAATTTTATAAAATGCGCTTCCTGCCAAGCTATTTATTTAGAAGTTAAAAAAACGACAGATAAAATCAGTCTGGATGCGAGGGCAGCGGGCATCTTTTGACACTTTCCACGCAGTTTTACGGCTTTGCACCATATGGAGGAAAAAAAGCCAGAGCTTGTAGATAAATAAGAAATATATTATTTTTCCCTTTTGAAAGCAAGTGATTAAACAAACACCCGCAGACAGCAAACACATATTTATTTGAGATATTTGAAAATGTGAAAGGGATATTAAGCAACTGTCTGTGTTTCTTCTTTTTCCTCTCTAAGCTCAGAGTTGTGAATGTCTGGTAAACATAATTACACATTAAGAAGATAATTACATAATAAATTAAGGGATAAAAAGATGGCAGTTAGGAAGCAGTTGGCACTTGCTCAAGTCTCGTGGTGACAGAAGGGAGGAGCCACTGTTACTTGATTATTATTCACTTTGAACATCTGGATTCGTTGCTCAACTCCTGGATCACGTGTCTTTTTAAAACGTCTCCGTGCTTACAGCCACAACAGGCGAGCAAGACAAAAAGAAGACGAGGAAGCTGCACCTGAAGAGGAAGCACCGAGTGGACCCGCTGAGGACGGAGGACGGGCCAGCAGAGAGCCCCACCCCTCCACCTCCTCCAGGTCAGTCTGCACTTACAAGTACTTCTGTAGCTTCTAACTTCCCTGTCCACATGTATCTGGATATTTTAGTAAACAGATATTTTCCTCTCTGTTTTGGCCTCTCATCCACATGTGAAGTGTTACATCACTAAAACAGATATTTACAGTTACTGTGTGTCCGTGTACAGACATGTAAACCCAGGAGATTTTGGGAAACGATGACATCATCTCCTCAATTCACGTATGCCCATTGTTGCTTTGTGTTACGAGCATGCGCCAGAAACATCAAAAACAAGCCGGCTCGGCTACATGCTAACGGCTAACAGCAAGCGGTGCGATAAGCAGCAACCTCACCTCGTCGTAGCTTCATTTGTTACTGCCACCAGAGCTAAAGTTAAATCAGCTCACTGTATGCTCACATTCTTCTTCTCTGGTGTTTGACGTGACGGTGACGTAGCATTTGTCGCTAACTCTGGCCCGGTGAGCTTTCGTGTTCTAATGTGGACGGAGATATTTATTGACATAGATGTCGTGTGGATGGATTTGTTTTTTTAAACCGAGGAGAAAATTGCTCATTAAAAAAAATATCCAGATACATGTAGACAGGGCCTGAATCTCTGTGTAGTTTCACTCCTATGTTTCTGTTTCTACTTTAAAATCTCAGCTTGATTTAACTGTTTACTGGCTGATTTTAGTTGTATCAGACCTGTGTTAACCCCTGTGCATCCCTTTTAAAAAAACCTGAGGCCAAAAAATTTTATTTTATTATTTTCCATACACTGAGTTAAACTTTAACCAACTTCAGTCCTGATCATAACTACCAAATATTCATTTTCAGAATTTTAACCCTCTGTTTACACAATTCCAGTGTTGTTTTTTTATGAAAAAAACAGAAATTGCATTATTTTCAGTGTAATAAATGCTGTGGAAATTTCACAGTCTGAGATGTCATTGATTTTGATGCATTTTAATAGTTTCAATTTCTATTTTGGCTACTCGGTTTATTATAGATGTATCATTCTAAAATTCAGAAAAAAAACCTCACACCCTTGCCAAATGTTATGCCACATGCACTGATGCAGCCAAAATGATTGGAAAATTAAAAAGACAGGCTTAAGTTACTGCTGTACATTTCCTGCTGCTGGAGGCTTTTATTTTGAAGCAGCTACAGGAAATGCAATGTATTTGCCAGCCAGTCAGCAGAACTTGAGATTCTTCAATAAAAATGGTTGTACACAACCAGATATATTTGGCACTATTTGGTGATCCGATTTAAATGTTTCCTGGGAGATATTTGAGCAGAGATCACCACAGTGGGCTGTTAGATGAAGAGAAAAAACATCAATAGAGCAGCTGATGATGAAATGGTAGGAAGGATGATGACCTCACTTCTGATACTTCTTTGATAACAGATAAAGCTTTCTATCCAGGAAGTAGCTGGTGTCACTGTGCAGCTCTAGATTGTCAGATTGTATTGTTGTCATTGTTGCTAATCCTTCTGAGAAACCTCAAATCTGTAAAGGATGAAACTGATTCTACTTCTGCTGTGGAGAGGAAGCATGAGCATCACTTCTGACTTTTTTTTTTTAGGATTTGTCCTGATCACTGTTTGTTTATTGATTTTTTTTTTTTAGTGGGCTGGGCCACACCCAAAGTTTCTAGGCTGCCAAAACTAGAACCACTCGGGGACTCGAGACATTCTGGTAAAGATGCCCGTGAAGTCCGGCCATTCTTCATCCCTCACTGTTAACCACTATTTCATTTCATGCATGACTTCCTGTTTGTTGTGTTGCCAAATCTGCCATTCACTCTCTCACTAACCTGGTCTGTGTGTGGATTAAATGATTGACTCTACTGTCATGGCACTGCATCAGTGTTTCCTCTTTGCAGTAATGCATTTGATTTAAATAGTAGCACTTTTCTAAATAGAAAGTCTGGTGGATTTGTTTGTTTCACAGGAGCAGTGATAAATTACTCAGTGTGGCGTCGCAGCAGGGCGTTCTCTCTCCAAACTCGTCAGATACCAACGTTGGTCAGTGGCCCTCGACGTCTGATACAGACACACAGAGGCACCTTTTAGCATCTGTGACACACCGGGCTTTCAACTAACTCCACTGTAAACCCATCCGCATCATTATTAGACGCTCAGAGCAACTGACGCAGTATAAACAGGGTTCGTACAAAGTCTTGAAATTTTGGAAAAGTCTTGATTTTTACTGTTATAGTTTCAAGGTCAGAAATAAGCTTGAATTTGAATCTACTCCTTTAAAAGTGGTTGATTTTCAACATAATCTGTTGTTTCATCAGTTAATCACTCAACCAAAAATCTTTTAATATTTGAAATGGAGCTAGATTGACTGACATGACATGAAAAGCGCCAAAGGGCGAGAATGTGCTCTGATCTTTGACGTTGTGCATTACGTTGAAGCAGAGAGCGTCTGCAGCTGAAGGTGTAGCTCTAGCTGCTCATCAGCTAACTTAGTCGAGAACAGCTGGATTTTGTTATCGCTTTCACAACATGCCGTTTGAAATGCAGTTTTAGGACGTTTTGGAGTTTTGCACCGGCCACTTGCACCGAGCTGCCTTGTGATTGTTTTTATTGTTGTTCTCTCATGTTTACTTCTCTAACGGGACTTTTCTTGTTGCTGCATGGAGATGTTCTTTGTGTCTGGGCTGGAAGTTGTTAGAGGCCGGTGCTGGTGGACGATGCAAAACTGCATTTTAAAAAACATTTTGTCGTTTGAACTAATAATAATAGCAGATATTGCTGTACTCGCTGTTATATGCGAAGATGTAAATCATTTTTGAAAATGGTTTTATCCACAAAAGGGGGGAACAGTCTGGGAACCACCGACCTAGAGTGTGGTAGTTTGAGGAGCAGGGCCGCTGACCGAGCGTCGCATGTGACGAGTTGTGAGAGAGAATGTCTGCAGAGGAAACACTGAACTCTGTCTGGATTAAGATGTGTGTTGACTGTTAATTAGCACCCCAGAGCCGCTGTCTTTCTCTCCTCCTGCATTTCACCAGGCATATGTCTGAATGTGTGTGGATCCTTCATGGTGGCAGACATCTTTAATCAACTCAAAGGCTCGTCTGTGTTTTCATCCCCCCCCCCACACTCTGCGTATCCCATCTAACTCTTTTTGCTTACATCGTTATAGATAGAGCTCTCACTGACAGTGTTTTTCTTTCAGGACTCGGTGGATGTAGTTCACTAACGTAGCCAAACTTTTTTTCCCATCCCCCTCCACAGAATTTTTCAAGAAGCCCCTCCCGCCTCTTGCGAACAAGCCGCGGCCTAACGGCGACACTCACGACGTCATTTTTTAACCTCCTTTTCTGACTGAGGTCCTCCAATCACAGCTTTTTTTTGTTTTTTTTTGCTTTCTGTCTCAAGCGAGCGGCGTGCAGACTCGGAGCCGCTGAGCGCCGAAGTGCGACAGACACAGGAGCATCATGGGAAACGAAGTCCTGCTCAGAAGCTGTTGTATAAACATTGAACCTGCCTGGACTGATTTTATATCAGGTTCTGTCTCCACACGACAAAAGCACGTTTGGTGCCGAACTCTCTCTCCGCAGCTGTAGACTGAAAGTTTATTTTTTATTGTTATTTTCAGTGTTTGGACTCCATTCGTCCAACTGAAATGCTTTTAATTGTCAAAGAATGTAAATATGTCCGCTATAACCTTATCTACGTCTGTGTCTGTTACTGATTAATGGATTTGTATACACGGCGCCATTAAAAAATGACCATATTTTATTCATTTATTTTTGCACCTTTGGGTTTTGTAGTGTAAACAAAGGTGATATCTTGGAGGTCTTAAGTGGCTTTTTCACAGCGGAGTGCTTTACAGGGTTCCTACGCAGTATGGAAAATATGGAATTAGATTTTAGTCATTTTCCACGTCTGGATACATTTGGAAAAAAGAGAAGAGAGTATGGAAAAAATATTTGTTTCTCCGGACCCTCTCTATCGCCCCTAATATAAAATTCAGAATTTCTAAAAAATAAATTAAATACAAGCAGAGTGTTTTTCATGGCGTTTGGAGCCAAAATGTTTA